>RJVU01057857.1:6182279-6260881 GCA_003731715.1 Anabarilius grahami | reverse complement strand
AAAAAAGAAAAAAAAATTGTGTGGATTTATGTCATATATTTTATTTTGAAAATAATTATTTAAAGACAATTTAATTAATTGTTTATTTGTTTAGGCTAATTGTTCAGAACATTATGAAATATATTTAAGAAATACAAATAATAATAGTAATAATAATAATACACTTAATGGTTTAAATTGTAATAGGCCTATGGTTAACTTCCTGATTCGTCTTAGCAATAAAACTAAAGCCTTGAATGTACTATTTTAGTTATTGTAAACATCACTACGGATTCAAGATGGCAGCATTCTATAATCACTAAGCAAATGTACAAAATGGAGGTTCAATCCCTTATAGAGATCACCTGTTAGAGAAAAGTGCTTCTGAGAAATACAGTGAATATGAGGATGCTACATGAGGAGAATAGCCTACCTATAAATTATGAATGATTAATAAGTTTATAGCACCTCAGTGTTGCTCAGTTATTATCATGTGTTTTGAATGAAAAATGTCAATAAAGGTCATGAAATTTAGCTAAGAGCCTCTATTATGTTTTTGGAAACAAGAAGCCAATAAACTATAGCCCTAGTGAGTGTTTTTTCTTTGTTTGTTTACACTACAAATTATATTTTATATTGAAAAAAATAAAAGTTTATTTAAGCCCATTTACCTGCCTATAAGACTCAAGACTCTGGAATAGGCTCCAGCGTCGCCACGACCCTACTGTAGGACAAGCAGTTTGGATAATGGATGGATAAATGGGAAGTTTGTTTATCAGTTTGTCTCATCAGAGATCATATTTTGCTGTTTTCCAAATACATAAGAAAACTCTCTGAACCCCTGCTGAATTTCACTCCATTGAATATCTTGCCCTGATTTTTCACATTGTTTGTCAAAGAGTGTTATTAAAATATTTTTACTGCCCCATGGGGCAATCACATACATACATCTAAAAGCACTGACTGACAGCAGAGAGAAAAAGCAAGATTGTGTGTGTTTATAGAATCTTCTATAAAAGCTGGTCCCTCAAGTAAAAACCCTTTGACCTTCCAAGAAATTCTCCAAGAGGAATAAAAATAACCTCCCCGGCTGTCCTGTGCACATTAAGCAAACATTTTTGCTCGCTCTTTGTTGTTAGAAATTGCAAAAGTAAAGCCAAGGGCACTATGTCTAGAAGAAATTACATACACACACTGGCCCAGAATTGTAAAAGCAAGTCTAAAAGAGTGACTGAAGGGTCTCTGAGCCACAAGATGCTTGAATACAGACAGAATAAACATGAATGTATGAACTAAGGAAATAAATATGATAAATGTAGCTGTAAGTCACACTCAAAGTAGATGCAGACATTTTTTTTTTTTACTTAAAATATTTCCCCAAACTCCTAATATTTTTCCACAGATTCCACTGTAAACCTCCATTTATTCTTTAAGTGGTAAAGTTCCCAATGAGAGATATGTATGTTTTGATAACTATCTGAACGCTTTTCAGTCACCGTTTGAAAAACACAATCCACAAAAAGTAGACCTTCGTTCAAACTGCACTGGTGAGAAAAGGGGAACGCCATTAGTATGTTTCAAATGCACAATAGACAAATCTGGGTTTGTGTTTCCCTTCAGCTACGATGACGTTGATGCTTGACGACACTGAATGGCATCTCTTAAAATATCGCATCAGCAGCCAAGCGCGCGCACAGAAAGCTTCATCCACAGCAGAGTAGTTCCTACTGGGTTACATCTCGTGGAGTTGGACATGGCAGCAAACAGCACATTTGTGAGTTACGATGGTGGCGTTCAGCAGTTAGAAGGTGAAGATACTAAAGTAATCATACCGGCTATTCTCAGCACAATCGGTGGGCTTGGGATTGGCGGGAATGTTTTGGTGCTCGTGATACTAATCTACGTTTTTGCCAGCCAGGGTGCATCCGAGGCGTATGTCATGCTCGCCAACTTGAGCGTAACTGACTTGTTGATACTCTCTGTGTGCGCTCCCGCGCGCGCGTTCACATACTACATGCGCTCTTGGACACTCGGACTACTGGCTTGCAGAACTACAGAGTGGATCCAGCATAGCTGTCTGGCGGTCAAAGCTTTCACACTGTTAGCGACGAGTCAAGCACGCCATGACTTTTCCACCCATCCCGAGGACCAGTCGAATTTCCGTCAAAAGAACGTTGTGATCACCTTAGTGATCATATGGACGGTTGCACTAGTTTTTCCGGTTCCTGATATTGTTTTTTCCAGGTTAAAGGAAGAGGGAAACATCAGTCTGTGTGTCTCTGAATTAACCTCTCAGTCCCAAGATGCTATGCGAGTGTTCAGTAAGATGCTACCACTGGGTATCTATGTTCTTCCCATCATCCTCTCTGCTGTGTGCCACATCAGGACCATCTTCCTCATCAAACCCAGTACCAACGAGGAGGTTTTTCTTTCACGCCAATATGAGAATTCCTTGATGTATTTAAGTGTCATCGCCGTGAACACGCTCATGATGCTTCCTGAATGGGCCTCTTGGGTGTGGATGCGCCATAGCTCTGGCGAAAGCTGCAGACCTTCAGCCGGTTTGCTGATTTTCGCTCAGGTGTGCGTTTACTTGAGCAGCGTGTTCTTTCCCGCCATCCTTCTCACCTTGCATGTGCCGCTCAGAGAAAGTCTTAGCAATCTGTGTTCGCTGTTGGCTTGTCGAGGTTCTAAACACAGACTGAAAACCGAGGGCAATGGAAATGAGATGCGCACAATGGTTATGAAGGTGTTGGATGAGCGGGGATGTGGGACTTTAACAGAAAGGCACTCGGATGCATCCTGTCAAACTCTCCCAGAACTCGAGCATTTTTGGAGCGAACGGCGAAACACTACAGTCATGGAGGATAGTGACCCTTTACCATGGGAACGATTGAATCAAAGTAATGTTGAACTCTAACCCTTGACCTCTGTCGTTCCCGTGTTGGAAATTCAGTTTAAGATGATAGCTGTGTTTTGGATGATAGCTGAATCTAGCTTGACTAAGCTGGGCATTAGCTTGTCCAAGCTGGTAAACCATCAACAAACCAGCTGCTAACTGGTCATACCATCTTATGTTGGTTTTTGGAACATGGTAGCTGATGAATAATATAATTCTTTATAAAAAGTGATGAGAGAAGTCTTGTAATATTTTGTACATATTACACCTTGCAAAATAAACTGTGCACTAATGCATGTATTGACTATACACAAATCTTTTCTGCTTGCCTTGGTTAGTTACACATGGCCAAAAAGTTATAATTTTTTTATTGTCACTAGTCTGCTTCAGTTTTGTCTGTTGTATATTCAATTAATATATGATATGTTCACTCAGAAATGTTTCAAGTATGTAAACAATAAAAATATGTTTTACAAATTATGATAATGTGTATCGTTTATTCTTGTTGGTTAATTTCAAATGCAATTTAAAGGCACAATATGTAGATTTTCACCACTAGAGGTCACCTATTCAAAACAAAGGCGTAGCTTGATGATGCTAGAATTGAGCATGGAATCATGGGAGATGTTTTCTTCACCTCACAGCTGGTGGAAAAGAATCGAGATGTACGAAGAAGAGTGCTGGGCAGCGATCGTGCACAGATTAATGTAAACACAGCCCACTGCGAACACGCTTGTAATTCGCTTCAACCTTTTTGAACTTTATGAATGATTATTTTAGGTTTACGTGGTGTGTGTAAAGAAACTGGAAGCAAGCATATTACTGGTGTTTCTAAAGCACGTTAGTGCCATCTGCTGTTATAAACTAAGCTCACTGCAGTAAGCTAGATCGATATTAGTCATGGTAAAACATGGTACTCGCGGTAAATCAAGAAAACAAGATTCAAACAGTAAGACTAAATGTGCTGAGCTATATAACATGATTAGTTTTCTGTCTATAAATGTATCCAAACAGTTGTTCCCTTGTCTAATAAAACACTTAATATATTAAAGCGTCTTTGGTTTTACCATGATTTCTACAGAATAAAACCAGGAAAAAAAGGGTAACACGGGTATGATGTCACTGATAGGTGATGCACGGAAACGGTCCGTATCCTGGTTAAAATTGCTTATTTCTCTGGATTTAAACATTCTTGGAAACATCTGGGATAATGTAGGTACAAAAGTCAACACAATGTTACAGTATAACACTTCTAGTGGTTTTTGGATATTTTAATCCAAAAATCTTACATATTGTGCCTTTAATATGTTGGCACTAATATTTCAGAACATTCAGCATGATTTACTAAAAAATGTTTCATAGAACTATTATATGCATAAATAGCCTGAATTCCATGTCCAGGCTGGTTTATGGTGGTAAGAGCTGGTATTGTGCTGGTTTAGCTGGTGGACCAGCATAGTCAAAACTGAGCTGGTGTAACTGGTCCGCAAGAACTCCTCCTTACTATGCTGGAGACCAGCAAACCAGAAACCAGCATCCATGCAAACATACCTTATGCTGGTGAGCAATGCTGGATTTTTGTTGTTGTTGTTGTTTTGGACGCTATATATTTAATATTGTAGGGCCTATATGTCTTTATTTGTATGTGGTTTCAAAAGATTAGAGAATGAAAGGAAAGACTGTTGTTCACCAAAACCACGTGAGCAAGCTATTGTCGATCAAGAGCTCAAAGTGGATGCTGTGTTAGTGTAGGCTCTATTAGTGACGAATGGATGATTACCTTTAGGTGCTTTTAAAAGATGATGGTTCTTTAAACTAAAAGCCTCCTTGGCTAATACAAAATACATTCTGACATTTACTCTTCCAGGGGTGAACTTACAGTGACATGCAATATATAGGCCAGCAATGAATGATCTCCACAAATGTGGAAAACACAAGAAAATGTATATGTATACATTTACTTAGGAGCTCTTCAGTTAGATGTGACATTAACCAAGCTGAACTTATTTTTAATCTATAACCTATAGCAGCTTGGCAGATTTTTGTTGGTGTATGCTCTATGTGTATGTATATATATATCTTGATAAAATTCCACTACTTTTGAAAATCTTGTATATAAATAATGTCTTTGTCAACAGTATTTACAACAGTTTAATTTATCCTACACGTCAATTCACTCAATATTAAGCATTTACTTTAGAGAGTATGAAAAGGAACCGTTATATATAAAGTGAAGTATTTGCATTTATTGCTTGAGTACAACATAAGGCCAGTGATTTGTTACACAACAGTATTCTGTCTTCAGTGGCCCATACACACAAACACAAATACTTGAACATGATAGACGCATACTCATTGAGGGGTTGGCCTTAGCCTCAGGAGATATGCTCATATTATTCATGCATTTTCTATAATATAATAGCCATTACCGGAGAAGAGAGTGAAAGAACCAGTCAGCGTGGGAATTCAGATGGATAGAGACAAGATGGTGAAAAAAACTGGGCATAGTACAGCTCCACTCTACAAGGCCATCCACTGGCCTTCTGGAGAAATATACATGGAGGGGACTTGGCCAGTAAGCAAAACACCTGAATACTTTATAGCATAATGGAGGCTTTTGCACAGCCAAGCACAACAGTTTCTTACAGATATATTATTATGCTACTGCTGCCATGTCTTTCTGCTTTAGTTTTTCAATTAAACATGACAAAATTAAGTTATATCTTAAGAATTCTGACAGTCTTTTTTCTTTATTCTGTCTATTTTGCAACATGGAAGTAAAGCTATATTTTCTGTGAATGTGTGAGACTTCCAGTTCATTAGCTGTAATGTTAAAGCAATTTGCGCTACAAATCAGTGTGTTTAAGACGATACATTAAAATAATATGATAAGAAATACAAGTTTGCAATATCAAGCAGCATAACGAGTTGGTTTTTGCATAGTTAAAATAACTGGAAGTGATTGACAATGGAAGCCTTACACGTTCAAGTAACAAATGGCCCCGCCCAATCTTGTGTTAACCCTCTGGTGTTTGTCGGTCACTTCTGAGCAACAAAAAAAGTTGTTTCTTTAAAAATTGTAACTTCATCGGAATGGTATGAAATTTGGTGACTTGTGGCACTATGTGAACAAAAAGAAATCATGATTCGAAAAGGCTAAATCATCGTAAAAATTAAAAATGAATGGGAAATACAAAAATACAGAGAATCTTTGGGGTGTACAATCCACAAATAAAGCATGATAAAGCATTCCTGTTCATTTCGGTTACATTTTTATTATGTTGTGTTACAAAATGCTTTCTCTGTGTTCAGGTTTGACTGTACTAATAATGCCATTGCCTGGCACTATAAATTAACATTTTAAATATAAAAAATTTTGACAAGTAGTCAAGTATCAACAAATTGATAATGTCTAAATACATATCCAAATTCCAGACATATTAAAAGTAATTATGTCTGAAAACACTGATCTCAGCAAGAACAAATAAACAGGAATACCCTGTAAATATTTATATGGCTATAGAGGCATATAGTGGCTATAAAATATTAAATTCTTTATTTCTTTCCACCTGATGGCACCAATCTGCCTCCATTCGTTGGATTTTAAATAGTTCAGCTCTATTATTGTCTTAAATATACTGCATAATTTGAAAAAAGTGTTTTTAATAGGCCTATTTGTATTATTTTACATAGAAATAAATGGTGCATAATTTAGAGGTGAATATTCTTTAGTACCACAAAACACAAAATATTAAAGAAAAAAATATTATTGAACCAAAATATAGTAGCCTACATATTTATTTCATTGCAAAACCGCGAGGAAGTGTGAGTGACCCTTAAATGAGGTGCACCAGATGGTTCCAATTTAAAAAATAAGGTGAACACCATTGCTACTCAACTTTACAAGCTCATGGGCTTAAAACAGAATAAAATAATAAAATAAAACATAAATAAATAAATATTTGGGAGAAGCCACTTTTTCTGTCAACTGTGCATGCAAGCATATAAACGCGCATGTCTGAGAACTCGCGTCTGCGCAGTAAGTGTACACACACTGTTCAACCCATGCGCAGCCTATTCGAATATTTCTACACATTTCATACGTATTTTTTTGTATTATGCCATTAAAAACAGCGGCTCGAGGGACTTAGACATACTAATAACTGGTCTGGAAGTATGGCACGTTCACTATGAAGCATATCTCTCCTGTCCTTTCCCTCCCTCAAGATAGTTTTCCAGTTTATCAAGAGGCGTCTTTATCAGATTTTACAGCTACCATACCTTTAACAGCTGTATAATTAAAATATGTAGCCATATATTTCAAAGTCTACCTGACTAGGCATAATGTTAGTCTACTTTCGACCTCACAGTTTGTCCTCTCCGATTGCTAAACCTGCCACCATAATGATAAATATTAATGTTATGGTTTTTAAAGTTGTCCCATTCCAATAACATTCCAAATTTGGAGCACGGGAAATACAGGAAATATGAGAATTTAGTGGCGTACAATTGTAACAAGTTGAAACACAGTTCGGAGATCCAATGAAAAAGACAAACAGTGTGTGATGACAGGGGAGGGTTGTGCTTTAAATGCCTGACGGAAGACGTGTAAACGAAAGTGGCTCAATCTGAGAAAGACTTCATAGACTGACCTTCCTCTAGTCTAAAGGGTAAGTTCAAATACAGTTTGCATTTATGTTATGTTAGTTGTTTTGTGTTTTAATTATACTGTACTTGTGTTTCATGTATAAATGTATTGTTGCACAAAGCTAAGGCGGTTATGCTAACGGTGACGATTTCACTTACAAACAAGCTATTGTGTCTTGTAAATACCCGTCACATGAACTCAAAATGTAGTATTTTAACACGTTTATATGCGCGTTTTGTATATGTATGTGTCCTGCGACTAGTTTTTTCGCGTAAAATCTACTTTTAAAGCATGTTTTGTTTGTCTGTGAACTCTAATCACTTTTGTTTGGGATTCAAGGGTTGTTCTTTGTCGCTAATCTTCATAATTTACGTCAGGCACAATGTGTAGCATACTTCAAAGTGTGGTATATACTGTGGTATACTTCTAAAGTGTGGTATGCTATATCAAGACATTTAGGTGCTTCCTGGTCACCTCCAAGTACTTGACAAGGTTTCTTCAAGATTTTACAGGGAAATGGCACGGTCGTTTAGAGGACATTCCGCATGAGAGTAGGTTTGCCAGTTTCCTTGAAGTGAAGCCAATTAAGCAGTCTGTCATTGTGACCTCAACCTCGTGCTTTAAACCCTATAATAGTTTATTAGAAACTGTGAATAGTCTTGAATCTGGTTGGCTGCACATTCGCTCCGAGGAAGGACGGCACCTGAATACCTGTCAAGTTTAGGGTTGAGTAGATGGACCTTCATGTGCCTGTTGTTATCATACAAGATGACAGATAATAACACATGGCTCTGTTCCAGTTAAACTATATTTAATTTTTGACCTTTGAGGGACATGAACTGTGGATTAACCTGCCATTGCGTTGGTTTAGAAGAGCAGTACGGTCATTGAATCAGACAACAGATTATAATTTCTGAGCTGTTTAAGTGCAAACAGACCAAAGTCTCTGATGACCTGTTCCCTTGAACCCTCCTTTTGGATATAAGTTTGTCAAAAGTTTGGTTACACATGTAGCATTTGTGTTTTCAGTTGTTGACTTTAATTCTATTATACTTTTTATATTGTATATTATACATACTGTAGTATTACACTGTATACTTTTTATTCTATTTTACTATTATATACTACTTTTATACTAATATTCTAACATGTGGAAAATTGTACTAATAATGAATGAATACAGTAGTGAAGTGAAGTGAAGTGACATGTGGCCAAGTATGGTGACCCATACTCGGAATTTGTGCTCTGCATTTAACCCATCCAAGTGCACACACACAGCAGTGAACACACACACCGTGAACACACACCCGGAGCAGTGGGCAGCCATTGCTGCGGCGCCCGGGGAGCAGTTGGGGGTACGGTGCCTTGCTCAAGGGTCTCACCTCAGTCGTGGTATTGAGGGTGGGGAGAGCGCTGGACATTCACTCCCCTCACCAACAATCCCTGCCGGACCTGAGACTCGAACCTGTGACCTTTGGGTTACAAGTCCGACTCTCTATCCATTAGGCCACGACTCCCCCAAAGTAGGTGTGTCCAGGTTGTTTATGTAGTTTATGCCTCAAAAAGAAGAAAAAAAAAGATGTATGGACTGGAGTATATTGAATGGGAACGTTTTATTTATTGATTTATTTTATTGTGAGTAAAAAGCCAGACTGAACAGGGGCCTGTACCATGATGGTAGTTGAACAAACTCGGGGTTATAGGATTAGTTTCGAGTTGGCAAAACCAAACCACACCAATCCGGCTTTGTTGGTACCATGATGCTGATCATCAACTTTCTCTGTCAACTCAGGCTTTAATCCTGAGTTTGTGGAGCGCGTGCACATGAATGCGTGACATCAGTGGCAAACAGCCAATCACATGCCTTGCAACAGAGATAAACTGTGATTCACTTCTCGCGAGAGAGTCAACGCGATTCAAAACTCTTTTGCTGAAGAAAATGAAGAATTTAAATGCATTTACACTAAATAAGTAACTTGTCCATGAAAGAAGACAAATAAAAGAAATGATCTTTCTCTATCAGTGCAAGTGAAAGTTGTGAAGTTAGTTTATAAAGTTGATTATAATATAGCGATTAGAGACTCAAACATACAAGTTCATGTAGTCATATTTAAAGAGTATATTTACACCTTATTTATATTGCATATGATCTATATATATTAATATTCATTGAAACTAAGTGCTTAATAACAACTGTTAAACTAAACTTGCGTGTGTGTAATGGATTAATAAAATATAGATCATATAATTATACAAATCATATATAAATTATAAAATAATTCTAAGTAATTATCATTAAAACCAGACAATTTCATTGTTAAATAATTGTTTTTACTATATAATGACCTTTAATATGGAGGAAGAGAAACTGGGGAGTAACTTTTTGTTGGGTGTGTCAGTGTCGCTTAGCTTACATCTGATTGGTCCAATTTACAGTTTGAGATCTCTAGCCCCGGAGCAGGTTAGCCATGGAGCGTAACCCAGGATTGGCGCAAACTAATCTGAAATTTATCTGGCTAGCCAGCTAATCCAGCTTCATGGTACAGGCCCCAGGTCAAATGGCATAGGTTTCAGTTGAAGACCAGGGCACTGAGTTGTCACTTTACTCCATTGGCTTTTGGCATCCCAGTTTTGTACATGATTTCCTTCCTTCTATAGGAACAGCATATATATGACCCTGGACCACAAAACTAGTCATAAGGGTCAATTTTTTGAAATTTAGATTTATACATCATCTGAAAACTGAATAAATAAGCTTTCCATTGATGTATGGTTTGTTGATAGGACAATATTTGGCCAAGATACAACTATTTGTATCTAATCTGAGGGTGCAAAAAAATCAAAATATTAAGAAAATCACCTTTAAAGTTATCCAAAAGAAGTCCTTAGCAATGCATTTCCACTCAAATTTTTTTTTGATATATTTACGGTAGGAAATTTACAAAATATGTTCAAGGAACATGATTTTTACTTAATATCCTAATGATTTTTGGCATAAAAGAAAAATCTATAATTTTGACCCATACAATGTATCGTTGGCTATTGCTACAAATATACCCGTGTGACTTATGACTGGTTTTGTGGTCGAGGGTCACATATATTGTAACTCAACATTTTGAGGGAAAGAGGAGCAACAGTTACAGAACAGCAGTAGTTTTATGCTTTGATGTTTGGAGATCATTAATTTTTCCACTAGCAGGGTAATGTCCAAGTCACATCACGTTTTGTACTCGCTGCCATACAGAAATACTAAAGTATTCATCCATCTCAAGGTCATTTTGGTGGGGTGTGTTGTTCTAGATAAAATACCTACTATTGACCATTTTAAGTGCAAATTATTTAAATGTTTAAGACAAATTTTTTGCACTTAAAATGATTTACAGATATACTGTACGTATTCAGAAGCTTAGCACACATACTGATTAACTGGCATATTAAATGTGTCTGCAGGAGGTAGAGATCTGATTTGTCTCAGACATGACCTTGCTTGCGAAATCCTATAGGATTTATTT
The DNA here is from genome assembly GCA_003731715.1 of Anabarilius grahami. NCBI lineage: Eukaryota > Metazoa > Chordata > Actinopteri > Cypriniformes > Xenocyprididae > Anabarilius > Anabarilius grahami. The sequence continues at coordinate 6,249,843 of RJVU01057857.1, read as the reverse complement.
GAAACATTGCAATTAATACAGTAGTACAACTTCTCAACTTCAACAGCTTCTCTTTGGTCACGTACACACTGCAGCTAAATTTGGTTGTTAGTTCACCTTTTAGTGCTTAATCCGGTTCTGTACACACACTGCAGGAATTTACGGGAGTGACAACTGCATTCTACAAAAATTCTATGCAGTGTTCCCTTGTTCGGCTTCATTCTGTCAAACAGCATCCTTTGTGTCAGAATTTGCGTGAGCGCAAACGGGGATATCAGTTTACTGTCAGGGATTTGTCATGTCGTGCCGCATCCAGTGTAGACAGCATCACTGATTATAATTAGTTATACTCCGCTCTCATCTGGTGTAGACATGTTGTTTTGGTAGTTGTGAGTTTAAAATAGATTCATTGTCTGCTTTACGTTTACCTGGCGCTGGCAGTCCTTTCCTTGTCCGTGCTTAGTGCAGAATCATGCATCATTTATATATTTACACGGCTCCCTGCAATACTCAATTCTGATTCTTCAATTGCTCCATCTAGCGGTCTTATTCCACGAAAACAACCTCTACAACTGATAACAGATCGCTCAAGCGGGTACTATGAGACATCTTGAGGTAATATTAGGGGATAAGGAGATTCCCCCTTCAATATGTAAAGCACTTTGAGTGCCCAGAAAAGCGCTATATAAATGTAAGGAATTATTATTATTATCATTAATAAAATGTCAAAATAGTTTGTGTTAAATTATTTACTTATGTGACAAGTAGCTGGATAATTTCACAGTGGGGTCTTGTATCACCCTGAGGAGGTTTATTTTGCATAACAATCTGCTGACTGTACACTATTCCTTAGCCTTGCAGCTCTCCCCTTTTTAGAACTCCATGCCCCGCAGTTTGGAAACCAGTGCATTACTGACATATAGTCAGACTAAAAACGGCACAGAGCTCTGATAAATAATGATTAATGTAGTATGCCTGTGACTTTGGGAGAGTATGGGGGCATTTATTGACATCCACTGTACTGCAATTGCAAAAATTATGCAAAATCTGCTTTACATTCATCACATCCGCTCTACATTTCACAGACATTTATGGGGGCATTTGGGGACATCCCCTGTACTGATGAGTAAATGTTGCAAGATGATGTAAAATCTGCTTTACATTCGTCACATCTGCTCCACATTTCACTTTCACAACATTTATTTCTGGTTTAAGATTGCAGTTATGTCAAATGCATTTTCATTTTTCTGTTATGTTTGAAACTCTTTTCTAATGAAGGCCAAATGGAAACTTAAGGATTTCCCTATAATTCTCAAAATACGCCAGTTTTCACTTTCACTTTTAGTTGCTTTCCTCATCCAGAAGTGCAATCCAGGATGTAATATGAGATGATGCAATCATATCTCTGGCATTGTCAGCAGACTGTACTCTGCCTAGCTGATGATAATTTAAGCCAATTCACAGTTTTCATTAAACATTTTTTTTTAAGCTTTTAAGGGTTTCACAACAAAGATTTAAATAACAATTTGTAATTCTTTTCCCAGGGCTGATTTGGAGTCCAGATTCAGGGACACAAAGAAGAGTTGACTTTTACGGTTTAAAGCAGGTACTAATATTCATTTCAAAGTATGTGTTTTTATTTAGTGTAATTAATAACAATACTGTAAATCACTAAATAAAAATCTTTTTCTATCACTCTCTTTTGAAGCGCAAAAATGTCATTGACACGTGAACAATTTTATAACAAAGCGATCAGGCCAAATTTGGCTCGCTTTTCGTCAACGGTCAAAGTGAGAGATATATTACCTCACCTGGCATGCCTCACAATCACTGATAGGGTAAGCTGGATCACATTAACACAAATAACATCACAACTATAACCAGATATGCAGTTAAATTGTTTGTTTACTTATACATTTTTTTTTAAATTTTGCAGGAAGAGGTCGAAGCCAAGAGAGAAACCTCTGGAAACTTCACTGCTATGCAGACACTTCTGGACAATCTACGCAGACGAGAGAACTGGCCTGATGAGTTCATCACTGCACTAAGGAACTGTGAACATAGGGAACTGGCTGATGAGATGAGCATTGCTTATGACAGGATCAGGGGAATCACAAGTAAGAGCTTTCTTGCTTGTGTTCACAGCTAATTATGAAAAGGAGAGACATTATTTATGAATGCCTTTTTTCTTTGTTTTGTCTATAGATAATGCAGCTCCTGCTGCTCCTGTGCCCAGACCTGCACCTACTCCAGCTCCTTCTTTTTCTTCAGCTGGTGCCACAGCAACCGTAACCACGGCAACAGTTCATACTGTCCCAGTGACCACTTCTCCTATGCTGAATCCACCTGCAGGGGACGTCCCAGCACATTCAACTCCCCCTTCCAACATTGCAGCCCCAGAACCATCTCCTGCTCCTGTTGCTAAAGTTCCAGAGGCACAGCAAGTGCAGAACCTTCCAACTCCAGTTCCAGCACCTTCTCTTGAACCAGTATCCCAAGCTGAAATTGCACCTGTGGTTGTTGCTCCTTCACAAGCACCTCCCTCCGCTGTAGTCTCAGTCTCCAAAGTCCCAACCCACACTGGGCCAGCTGAGAACAAAACACCTGTTTTAGATACTCCAGATGGCTTGGCTTTAACAGACCAAACCACCACCTCCTCATTATCTGGTGAAACTGTCCTCTCCACCTCAAGTGCTCAAGCATCCTCCTCAAACACCTCTCCAATTCAAATTACACAGCCTTGCACCACCTCCCAGAGTTCTCAGATGTCAGAGAAGATCCAGGTGCCAATCGCAGTCAAGGACACTGACACCTCTGAGAAGATCCCTGTCCAAGACACTAATCCCCCATTGAGAGAGGAAAGGACAATTCAGGAGCCTGAAGAGATCTCTGACCCAACTGCAAACGAGGTAATGCTCAAACCAAAGCACCTTACTTTCGTTCTTAGGCAAAGCTATACTGTAGCTAGTTTGTTCTCAGTTCAATTCACGTTTATTTGTATCCGCTTGTTGAGTCGTGACTTAAGGAACGCCGTTTCTGGGTCCAAGCCTTGACTCGTTTCACTTGAGAATGCCATCTCGACGACATTTTAAAAAGTTAAACATTTAAAATACTTAGTCTACACAACAGTCTCCGTGCTCACAGCATCACAGACATAAATCTTTTATAAATCGTTAAAATATTAATCACTGTCTGGCCATCTGGGATTTTGGTATGGAGATAAAGGTTATGATTATAAGTTTTTGGTTGTATTACACCACATCGTGTGTGTATATTAGCACCGTTTGTTGTTTTCAACCAATTCAAGTGGTAAACAAATATTCTCTGATTATGTAATCTGTATGAAACATGCATACATGTCCATTATTGCTGAGATGAATAGTCAGCATCCAAATTTCTGCAGCCGAAAACACAGAAATTATCATTATCAATAAATTATTAAAATGTTTAGACAGTTCACATTCATAATCATTACTTTTGCCGGTGCGTTGTGGCAAGATTTATGCGTGAGTTTGAGTGCTGATTAGGCTATGTATTATATATAGGCAATTAAAGGCTCGTTATTATGATTTATATAGCTTATTAATGTACACTTGCGATTAGTCATCGCTTAAATGAACAACTATTAGTCGGCTAGAAAAATCTTTAGTTGAGGGCAGCCCTAGTTTCTACATTACCATTTATTTTAGAGTAATCTGTTATCAGATGTGACCAAGTAATGTCTATATGTTCAGAAATACATTTCTGATTTGTAATTTCAGTTAATACAAATCATGCAGTTAGCAAAACACCATGTGTTCATTTAGGCAGAAGCAATTAGCTCATAAAAGCAATTACTACAAGTTGTGATAGTAATGATTACAATATACAGTTTTTTTTTTTTGTTTTTTTTTACAGTAGGTCATCTCTTTTTCCAGTTTTTCAACAATTAATCTGTTGTAATCTGTGACTTAATCTTCTGTTTTCTCTGCAGCTTGTTCAGAGGAACAACACTGTTATATTACCAGTTTTTAATGGCCAAACAAATTCGACGAGAACAGGTCAGGCAACATCATCTGCACCTACTGAGGTGGTTACGCACCCTCCCTCTTCCATCGAGCAGGAATATTTCAGCAAACCTGGCACCCTTCAGTATCCAGAACCCCAGCAGAACAGAGCAGAGGCTCTTCCTGCCTTGCCAGAAGAGCCTTGCTCAGTGGTTTCCGATGATTTGGAGATCAGCAGATCAATAGAGTCTTCCACAGAACCCGGACGGTCTGCTAGTCTTGCAGAGCAGACCTCCACTGCCATTGCTTCCCTTGATTCTGCCTCTTGGTGTGAGCCTCCACACATTGCTGCTCCCTCGACTCCTAACCAGCCTGAGGAAGACCACTACGAATCTTTCTGTGCGAGTCAGACACTGGTCAATGAAATCCGGTTTGCTGAGGAGCCACCTGCTGAAAATTTGAATGGTCAGCCACCAAGCATGCTGCAACATAACAGAGTCATCTCTGAGAACCATAATGGCACAGAAAATGTAGTTCCTCTCAGTGATCCATCTGGGCATGATTCAGAGGCATCAGACCGTAAGAAGTCAGCCTCCACCAACTACCGAGAGGAAGAATCTAATGCTAGGCCAGCCACTATTCTACAGCCAGAGCTGAGAGAAGAGGGCTACCGAGAGTTATTCAGGAAAAACAACTACCAACTTGTTGCTGCTGCCGGGTTCGCTCTGTCTGCTGTTTTCTTGGCCTGGAAGCTCAAGCATTAACTGAAAAGGTCTTAAAAGGATACTTCACCCCCAAAATGAAAATGTTGTCATTATGTACTCATGAAACCCATATAATTTTTTATTTTTTTTGATTAAGTGAATGTCCAGGTTGGATACAGGTTGGAACAGTGGATAGCAACTGGTGCTGTCAAGTTTAGAAAAGGACAAAACGTAGCATAAAAGTACTTCCTACGATCTGTGCACTATATACCAAGTCTTTTAAAGCCACACAATAGCTTGCGGTGAGGAACAAACTGAAATTTTAGTTAATCACTGAAAAATTTGCCTTCTATCCTACATAACCTCTGTCACTAAACTCTTTTGTGGTTTCATTCTTATGTATTTATTTTCATGTGTGTATATTTAGGCCTATACATAATCCTTGTTTGTCATGTGCCTTGTATGACAGGGCCGATAATGAATTTAACTGCCGTTGCACCAGTAAAATCAGATTCACTGCTAATAAATGGAGTGTCATGTAGCTTTTAAGTAATTTGGAAAACCTAGCTTGACAGGTATTACATTGTACAAAAATTGGTTGTATTGTCAATTGTGAAACATTGCAAGAATATATCCTGTGTGTGACAGAACATGAATATAAGGAGCTTTTGCATAACCTCTATTGGACATTTATAGAAAGCACTTGCTCAAGCATTATACAATTGCTCCAACCCTCTCCGTTAGCCCCCTCACAGAAGACTGCAGCAGTGTTTGTTCTCAAACTCATCTTGTTTCTCATGAATCCTCATTCACAGACACCTTAGTGAACTCTTTCTCCATCACTGTCCCGTATTATGAGGGCAGTTTGACCTCTGTGAGACTGTCCAACAGGTGCTTTCTATTTCATTGGAATACATTCAAATCATAAAAATGTGCAAATAAGATGCATTCGACCATTGACAAAAATCAAATGTTTTCCAGCAGGGCTGGAAATGGCGGGAATGGGGACCAGAAAGTCCATTGAATTAATTCCAGTTCAACATGTAGAGAATTTCCATCTTTTATCCATGTAATAGCCTCCAAACGCTATGCAAATTTCATACATAAATGTAATTGGATTTTCTGCATCTGTGGTTTGAAAATATACAATATGTCCCCAACTAGGGTCCCCCCCAGTAAATCTCGCCCATTTCCACCACTGGCTGTAAGAGGTACTTATTGTGGTGTAACTGTTAAGATGGATAAAGCTAAATGCAAACACAGCCAAGTGCCTAATCCAAGTGTGGAGGGGGGGAAATCTGTTTATATTGCAGCCCTGGTTGTCTGCAGAAGTGTCTTGTCTATTTTGAAGTGTAGTTGAATAGGATAAATTTCATTTTTGCCAGATGCATTTATCTTAAATTGTATTCAATGTATATATTTTTCAGTTCACTCCATTTAAACTCATGTTCTTTTGGTTGCTTGCGGCATTCGCTACCTTTTGAGAAGGAGAATGTTATACGACTCATGCTATTAGCATCAAATTACCTGTGTAAGAGTAATTGCAAGTAAACATTATGAAAGACTCTGACTGAACTGAGTACACTTTAAATTTAATATTTTAATCAGCAACTGCACTTGTGTCTACGCTTTTTGATATGAAGTTTAGACATGCATGATTGAACGTGATTTTAAAGGGTTAATTCACCCAAAAATTAAAATTGTAATTTATTACTCACCCTCATGTCGTTCTACACCCGTAAGACCTTCGTTCATCTTTCGAACACAAATTATGATATTGTTGATGAAATCCCATGGCTCAGTCATTCAAACTCTCAAGGTCCATAAAGGTACTAAAAACATATTTGAAACAGTTCGTGTGAGTTCAGTAGTTCTATCCTAATATTAAAAAGCGACAAGAATACTTTTTGTGCGCCAAAAAAAAACAAAATAAAGACTTTTAAAAAATATCTATATGGGCCGATTTCAAAACACTACTTCGGAGCTTTACGAATCAAATCAGTGAATCGGAGCGCCAAAGTCACGTGATTTCAGCAGTTTAGCCGTTTGATTGGAGATCCGAATCCCTAATTCGAAACAAAAGATTCGTAAAGCTCAGAAGCTTCATGAAGCAGTGTTTTGAAATCGGCCCATCACTAGATATTGTTGAAAAGTCGTTATTTTGGCGCACAAAATGTATTCTTGTCTCTTTATAATATTAAGATTGAACCACTGAACTCACATGAACTGTTTCAAATATGTTTTTAGTACCTTTATGGACCTTGAGAGTTTGAATGGCATTGCTCTCAATAGAGGCATTGCTCTCAATAGAGGCCTCACTGAGCCATCGGATTTCATCAACAATATCTTAATTTGTGTTCGGAAGATGAACGAGGGTCTTAGAACGACATGAGGGTGAGTAATTAATGACATTATTTTCATTTTTGGGCATTGTATGTGGTAATCGTTAATCTTTTTAAGTATTTTATCTGGGCCTTTATTTTTTAGATTCTGTATTTCAGGGGAATACCATGCGCAGTCTTAGTGATTTCCAGTAATGTTTCTGAAATAAAATGTCCTAACTTGTGTCTTTCTGGTCAGTCATAGCATAAAAGACTGTTAAGGGTTGTGACCGGAGTGTTGTTATATGAAGCGCGCCATCTGCTGGTGATGAAGACAACGTGTTCGCCGTTGAGGACAGAGAACTTGATTGGCTCTTTGCGATTTCAGTTGACAGCAGAAGCGCATTCATTGGTGACTCGAGTAACTGTGCTTGTGTTGTAAACACAGCGACGTAAACATTTTCTATATAGATCTAAATAACAGTAAGAAATACTGACAATGCATTTATACATGTTAACGGTGATTTTTCTGCTTGACAATCGATGTAGAGTTTTTTGTTGAACGACATAATGGAGCTGAACGGCTTTCACTGTGACGGCGAGGGATGTGCGGAGGAGCAAGAGGAAGAATCGACAGCGCTCAGGCTGCCTCGATCAAAGACGGAGACGTCATGTAGCATAATTGCTACACCGGGAGCAGACAGCGCAGCGGCCGGTGGCAGTGCACTCAGAGAGCAGCGAGTGTCAAAATCGACGCCGGCAATGATGAGGCTCGATTCGCTGAAAAAGAACAGGCCGCGTAGGTGAACCATCTTGTTATAGCGATAGGTAACGGGGTTAACGGAGCTCATGCTCACAACATAATGATAAAATGTCGAATATTAATAACCTGTAGTGACATTTTATAGCCATATTTCTCAATTTTGTACGCTCACAATTGACATCGATTAACACTTGCTAGAAAAAAATGTAAACTGGAGGTTCCTGTTAATCTGCAAAAACATAATATGCACTAGTCCTGGAATTAAATATTGTTTAAATGATAGATAAGGTGTAATTGGATTTAGAAATAAACATAACACAATTCAGGATATTTGCATAAGGAATTAAAACAGTCTAATTACCAATTTATATATTTAAAAAGGTAATGGTTGCTATAACTAGATTTTTTTCAGGAATTTTATATATTCACAGTAAGTGGCAATCCAGCACTAAAGTAAAATTGTACAGAAGTACATACATACACACAGTATACACACTCATCGGCCACTTTATTAGGTACACCTTGCTAGTACTGGGTTGGACCCCCTTTTGCTTTCAGAACTGCCTTGACATGACAGCATCACACAGTTACTGCAAATTTGTCGGCTGTACATCCATGATGCGAATCTCCTGTTCCACCACATCCCAAAGCTGCTCTATTGGACTGAGAGATGGTGACTGTAGAGGCCATTTGGGTATAGTGAACTCATTGTCATGTTCAAGAAACCAGTTTGAGATGATTTGAGCTTTGTGACATGGCGCGTTATTCTGCTGTGCTGTGGTCATAAATGGATGGACATGGTCAGCAACAATACTCAGGTAGGCTGTGGTCTTTAAATGATGCTCAATTGGTACTAAGATGCCCAAAGTGTGCCAGGAAAATCTTCCCCACACCCTTACACCAGCAGCAGCCTGAATCGTTGATACAAGACACGATGGATTCATGCTTTCCTGTTGTGTACACCAGATTCTGACCCTAGCATCTGAATGTCGCAGCAGAAATTGAGACTCAAGCAACGTTTTTCCAATCTTCAATATAATTTTGGTGAGACCATGCAAATTGTAGCCTCAGTTTCCTGTTCTTAGCTGACAGGTGTGGTCTTCTGCTGCTGGAGCCCACTTGCTTTAAGGTTTGACGTGCTGTGTGCTCAGAGATGCTCCTCTGCAGACCTTGGTTGTAACAAGTGGTTATTTGAGTTACTGTTGCCTTTTTATCAGCTCGAACCAATCTGGCCATTCCCTTCTGACCTCTGGCTTCACCAAGGCATTTTCACCCATAGAACTGCCACTCACTGGATATTTCTCTTTTTCCTGACCATTTTCTGTGTAAACCCGTGAAAATCCCAGTAGATCAGCAGTTTCTGAAATACTCAGACTAGCCCGTCTGGCGCCAGCAACCATGCCACTTTCAAAGTCCCTTAAGTCACCATGTGATTGGCTGATTAGATATTTGCCTCAACAAGCAGTTGAACAGGTTTACCTAATAAGGCCGGTGAGTGTGTGTGTGTGTATCTGTCATCTCAGACGTTTAAATATTCTTGATTGTAATTACAATAATTTTGATAACCTATTAAACCAATATTTAATTCCATGCGGTAAAAATTTTTTAAAGGTGCCCTAGAATTAAAAATTGAATTTACCTTGGCATAGTTGAATAACAAGAGTTTAGTACATGGAAAAGACATACACTGAGTTTCAAACTCCATTGTTCCCTCCTCCTTATATAAATCTCATTTGTTTAAAAGACCTCAGAAGAACAGGCGAATCTCAACATAATACCGACTGTTACGTAACAGTCGGGGTGTAAGCCCCCAATATTTGCATATGCCAGCCCATGTTCAAGGCATTAGACAAGGGCAGCCAGTATTAACGTCTGGATCTGTGCACAGCCGAATCATCAGACTAGGTAAGCAATCAATAACAACAGCGAAAAATGGCAGATGGAGCAATAATAACTGACATGATCCATGATATCATGATATTTTTAGTGATATTTGTAAATTGTCTTTCTAAATGTTTCGTTAGCATGTTGCTAATGTAGGCTACTGGTGGTTAAAGTTACCATCGTTTATTACTGTATTCACGGAGACAAGAGCCGTCGCTATTTTCATTTTTAAACACTTGCAGTCTGTATAATTCATAAATACAACTTCATTCTTTATAAATCTCTCCAACAATGTGTAATGTTAGCTTTAGCCCGTTAGCCACGGAGCATAGCCTCAAACTCGTTCAGAATCAAATGTGAACATCCAAATAAATACTATACTTGCATGACCCGAAGCATGCATGCAGCATACATGACGAACATCTTGTAAAGATCCATTTGAGGGTTATATTAGCTGTGTGAACTTTGTAAATGCGCTGTAATATAGTCGAGTGCTCGATGGGCAGGGAGCACGAGATTTAAAGGGGCCGCAGCCCCTAAATCGGTGCATAGTTAATGATGCCCCAAAATAAGCAGTTAAAAAAATTAATTAAAAAAAATCTATGGGGTATTTTGAGCTGAAACTTCACAGACACATTCAGGGGACAGCTTAGACTTATATTACATCTTGTAAAAAAACGTTCGATGGCACCTTTAAATTAGTCAGTTTTACATATTAGTCAGTGTTGACATCATCAAGTGCAACTATTCAACCCTGCTCAAGTGATTGTGTGAAGAACATTTATGAAAAATTTAAGTTCATCATTAACTGCATTTAAATTTATTCAAAAACAAGTTGAAATAAGCTTTTATTTTTATTTACTTGCAGGAAATGTGTTTAGAATATGCACAAGGTACTAAAGTGACTTATCTGTCATTTGTTCCCAGCTTTCCCATGGTTTGGCATGGACATTGGTGGCACATTGGTGAAGCTGGTCTACTTCGAGCCCAAAGACATTACAGCAGAGGAAGAACAGGAGGAGGTGGAGAGTCTGAAAAGCATCCGTCACTACCTCACCTCACACACCGCCTACGGCAAAACAGGTATTCGAGATGTCCACCTGGAGCTGACTGACCTCACCCTTTGGGGCCGCAAGGGCAGTCTGCACTTCATTCGCTTTCCCACGCACGAGCTGCCTGCCTTCCTGCAGATGGGCCGAGACAAGCACTTCTCCAGTCTGCACACGACCCTCTGTGCCACTGGAGGTGGTGCATTTAAATATGAGGCTAACTTCCGTACGGTATGTCCAAGCTTACTTTGTTGCACTTATGTATCTTTTCTATGCAATCTGTTAAAATGGCTCACTGTGCTGTCTCTCTTTTCTTAGATGGCCAATCTGCAGCTGTTGAAGCTGGATGAGCTGGAATGTCTGATAAAGGGGGTTCTGTACATTGACTCGGTGGTCTCAAGTGGTCTTTCTGAATGTTACTATTTTGAGCACCCAACAGACCCTGAGCGTTGCGAGCAGAGGGCATACAACTTGGAGAACCCCTATCCTTTGTTGCTTGTCAACATTGGCTCAGGTGTCAGCATACTGGCTGTATACTCCAAAGACAACTACAAGCGTGTCACTGGAACCAGGTTGGTCATGGCTTTATAATATTGCTTCCATTTTCACTGCTATAGGGTTAGTTCACCCAAAAATGAAATTTCTGTCATTAATTACTCACCCTCATGTCGTTGCACACCCGCAAGACCTTCGTTCATCTTTGGAAAGCAAAATAAAATATTTTTGATGAAATCCGAGAGGTTTCTGATCGCCCTATACACAGCAATGTCATTCCAAATTTCAAGGCCCCAAAAGGTAGTAAAGGCATTGTTAAAATAGTCCATGTGACTACATGGACAGTGGAATCAAGCAACGTGAATACTTTTTGTGCGCAAAAACAACACAGCGGTGTTCTGACATAGAACCTGGACGCGCTACACTGTGTTTACTACGTCAACAGCGTAGGAGAATGACAGGGAACAGAAGAAATTGTTGAATAAAGTTATTTTTGTTTTGTTTTTGCACACAAAAAGTATTCTCGTTGTTTCATAACATTATGGTTGAACCACTGTATTCACAAGAACTATTTTAACGACGTCTTTACTACCTGTCTGGGCCTTGAAATTTGGAATGACATTATTGTGTATAGGGAGATCAGAAACCTCTCAGATTTCATCAAAAATATCTTAATTTGTGTTCCGTAGATGAACGAAGGTCTTGCACCGTGTCTACACCAAATGCGACTTTTATCGCGTTGCATCGTGCCGCGCCACAACAGCTGAAAGCTGTCTACACTGAATGCGACAAGCCAACCATTGCAAAGAACTTGGACTACGTCAGAAATAGAACGGGGAATCCGTTTACTGTCGGGAATTTGTTGCGTTGCGTCGCATCCAGTGTAGACATTATCACTGATTATAATGGGCTATATTGTCTTTTTATGCGTCGCGCCCGGTGTAGACACGGTGTTTCAGGTTTGGAACGACATGAGGGTAAGTAATTAATGACAGAAATTTCATTTTTGGGTGAACTAACCCTTTAAAACTAACAGTTTAACAAAATAAACAGGGATTTTGCTGTAAATCTATGGTATTTGTTTCTCAATCTCCCTTCCAGTCTTGGTGGTGGTACATTCCTTGGGTTGTGCTGCCTGTTGACTGGATGCTCCACCTTTGAGGAGGCATTGGCAATGGCCACAGAAGGGGAAAGCACACGTGTAGATAAACTAGTCAAGGACATTTACGGTGGTGACTATGAGCGATTTGGCTTGCCAGGATGGGCTGTTGCCTCCAGGTACAGGCATATACACTACAGTTCAAACATTTGGAGGCTTTTTTTATGTTAAAGGGTTATTTTAGACACACATAATCAATGTTATGTGTATATATGTTTTTTTTTTCTCTAGCTTTGGGAACATGATGTGTAAGGAGAAGAGAGACTCTGTCTCAAAGGAGGATCTGGCTAGAGCAACACTTGTCACCATCACAAACAACATTGGCTCAATCACACGCATGTGTGCGCTTAACGAGGTACACATGTACACCCACACTATAAATCGCTATTATGTTGTCCTTGCCCTTGTCTGTCAGCCTCTTTACGGTGCTGCCTTGTGAAATCTGGATCAAGCAGCATTGTACAGGGCTATGAGAGACCAGGGGCCAATCAACTCCTGGGAAACTCCTCTTAAATGAATTGCATTTTTAGGATGAATGCTTATTATGAGTTTCTTCTATTTAGAACATTGAAAGAGTGGTGTTTGTTGGGAACTTCCTGCGAGTGAACACATTATCCATGAAGTTGCTTGCTTATGCTTTGGACTACTGGAGCAAAGGACAACTCAAAGCCCTATTCCTTCGACATGAGGTGTGTGTGAGTCTGTATAATAATAACTCCAAAGCTCAAACAATATCTAAACATCACTCATAACCATTTTATTTTTGTTTTTCAGGGATATTTTGGTGCCGTTGGTGCGCTTTTGGAATTACCAAACCCATTCTGATCTACTAATCAATCTTAGTTCATGTCTTTTACCAAAAGACGTATTTATGCAAACAGACCAAAGTTGCCTTCAAAAATATCAGACATGCCCTCAACTATAAAGCCCAAGTCATCTACCACATACCAAAAATATTATAGTCACTATAATAATAACTCTTATACATTCAGGCCACACAATAAGGATTAACCACATTACAATGCTAGTTTTGGGAATTGCTGCAAGCTTCAAAAATATTTAGACCCTTTGAACGTTTTCAACATCTTATATTATGGCATGTTAAAATCAACAGCTGATATGAGAATAAACCAATAAGATCTGATCTATAGCTTATATCAGCACTTTTTAGTCACAATGGAGTGATTAGATATCATTTATAATACTGAAATGTGTCCGCTATCATCTTATATTGTCTGTACAACAGTTAATGGTTATGGATTGAATTTGCATCAAGCAGCAGTACAGTGATTGAAACCTGAATTGTTTGTGGTTGTAAGTGACAGTAATCATTACCCCGGTATACAGTTCATATCACTATTTTTGAGGCACAATCATCATTTACTCAAAAGCAAGCAAATATCACTCAGGCACCTTTCTTTTTCATTTTGCTCTATACTTTATATAACTGATGCAATATATAATTGTTGTGGAGGTCTGGTGTATAAAAAGTTATTTTATGCTAAGTGAGAATTTCAGAATGTAGCTCACATTATGTTTGTAGAAAAATGTTCTGTTGCTTGACAGCATTTTGCATTAAACAAATGTTAGAGAGAAAGGGACCAGGCAAAACTTTGACCTTTTATCAGGGAGGGGAACAAAAACTTTTACACTATGGATAATCCTCCTCTTCAAAGCTGAGATTCTGTCTAATCATTTTTTGTGCTCTGTTACTTTCTCATAGTTTGTTGTATATTACTTGCTTGATTGCTCATGTCTGTAAAGGTAATAGGCAGTTTGTTCCTACACCAGCAAATATCATGCTTGCATTTTGTTTGTTTAAAACAACACTGTGGTAAACGGCCTTTGTACCTTTTTAATCCAAATGATTGTCAATTTTCTTTGTAATAAAATATGCAAATCACAATATAATTAGGCTTCTTGGTGTTTTTGACATGCAGAAACATTTAAATCTAATCTATTACTGGTAACACTTTGCAATGGGCAATATTTGTTACCGTATTTATTCGTTAACATTAGTTAAAAATAACATGAACTGCACATGTTAGCTCAGGTCCATCAAATAATTGTGATTTGCATTTCTGGAACTGCCCTATCCTGGTCCACTTCCCTGTCTGACCCTCAGCGTTACATCTTTATCCACAAGGCTAAGTCCACTACTGCCTCTGTTTCTCATGGTGTTCCCCAGGGTTCTGTTCTTGGTCCTTTACTGTTCATCATCTACATGCTTCCATTAGGTACCATTATCCGTCACCATGGCTTCAACTTCAATTGCTAAGCACATGACACCCAACTCTATATCCGTTCTTTTCCCACCAATTCCATATCGGCTTGTATTAATGATATAAATTTGGATAAACAGTAAACAAACTCAACACTGATAGAAACAGATCTACTTCTTGTTGGTTCACCAAAACTTTTATTGATAATTTGCTGAAGAAGCTTAAACCAAAATTGGGGTTCCTCTATTGTCTAAAAAATTGCTTTCCCTATGAGGCTCGAAAGAAGCTGGTTGAGAGTACTTTTTTATCAATAATTGAGTATGGTGATCTTGTTTACATGCATGCAGCTTCAAGGATTAGTTCACTTTTAAATAAACTTTTCCTGATAATTTACTCACCCCCATGTCATCCAAGATGTCCATGTCTTTCTTTCTTCAGTCGAAAAGAAATTAAAGTTTTTGATAAAAACGTTCCAGGATTTTTTTCTATATAGTAGAATTGAATGGGCACCAAACAGTTGAAGGTCAAAATTAGTTTCACTGCAGCTTCAAATTGTTCTACACGATCCCAGATGAGAAATAAGGGTCTTATCTAATGAAACCATCGCTCATTTTCTGAAAAAAATTGAAAATTATATAAGTTTTAACCTTAAATGCTCATCTTGAACTAGCTCTCTTCTTCTTCTTTATTAGAATTCCGGCAGTGTAGACACTGCTAAGCGTAATACTGCCCTCCACAGGTCAAAGTTTGAACTAATTGTTATATACTATTGAACTAGCATATTGCATATAAAAATTAGTTCAAACTTTGACCTGTGGAGGGCAGTAATACGCTTAGCAGCGTCTACACTGCCGGAATTCTAATAGAGGAGAAGAAGAAGAGAGCTAGTTCAAGATGAGCATTTAAGGTTAAAACGTATATAATTTTCAATTTTTTTCAGAAAATGAGCAATGGTTTCACTAGATAAGACCCTTATTTCTCATCTGGGATCGTGTAGAACAATTTGAAGCTGCAGTGAAACTAATTTTGACCTTCAATCGTTTGGTGCCCATTCAAGTCTACTATAAGGAGAATAATCCTGGAATGTTTTCATCAAAAACTTTAATTTCTTTTCGACTGAAGAAAGAAAGACATGGACTTTTTATACTAATGGTTATGGTACTTTTTCTTTTTATGCCCCTAGGACTTGGAACGACTTGCAAAATGTACTGAAAATAGAGTTTTTGCCTCCTTTGAGGACTTTTATATTGTATTTTGTATTCTGCTTTGAAAGAGTCTTGTAAGTGCTTATCTTGACCTTTGGCCTATTTGATTTGTTGGATTATTGTTTTGTTTTTGTTATTTGTATGGAACTATGTGTGCTGCCGTTTTAGAGATAAAGGATAAATAAATAAATCTAATTTCTGTGTTGACAATGTTAACATTGCTGGAGTCTTGGTTCGACCTTCCACCACTGCTGAAAACCTGGGTATAATCTTTGTCTCTTCTCTCTCCTTCCTTCCTCACATTTCTTCACTCACCATGTCTGCCTTCTTTCACCTCCGTAATATTGGTAATTTACATCACTTTTTAAAAATGGTAGGTAGGTAGATATCAATGATGCTGAGACGGTTTCATGCCTTCATTATTTCTTGACTACTGTAATTCTCTTTTCTATGGTTTATTATTATTATATTCACAGATACACTGCCCTCCAAAAGTTTGGAAACACCCCTGGCAAAGTGTGGTTTTGGACGATATCAGCATGAATCCTTATAATTTTTTGGTGCAAATACATAAAAGTAACTTGACATTATCATTGAAGACCAGCAATAAAAATGTTCATTTTGATTACATAATAATGGCAATATATACATGTCAAAGTCAGACATGCCCCTTTGCCAGCTGTGAGGCCTGGTTACTGGTTTAAACTTGGCCCAGGTTTGTTTTGGGTCAGCACACCTTAATAGCTTCAACAATTGATTGCCAATTAAGTTTAGAATACAATGAACCAATTAGAACCCAGTTTAGGTCAGATAGCTGCTAATGGTGGATATTTTAATGAATCGAAATTTAAATTTTTTTCTATGTATAAACTGTTTATGTAATAAACTATGTTTTCGTAGTTTGTGTTGTCCCTTATCAGTGCAAAATGATTACAAATTAAAAAAGAATTCATGCCAATATTGTCCAAAACCCCACTTTTCTAGGGCGTTTCCAAACTTTTGGAGGGCAGTGTACATTTGTTTTATTTTAATAATGTATTAGTAAAAGCTGAAATTAACTAAGATTAATGAATGCTTTAGAAGTGTTTTTCATTGTTCATGTAGTTAACTAATGTTATATTTTTTTTATTTTAAAATAATTAGCATTGATTAAAATTTCAGGAAGGTCAAAATTCCTCCATGTAGGCCTAATTTTACGAACGTAAAACGTGTCTGACCAGAAGAACGTTCCGTTATGTGGACAGTAAATTAGGAAAATCTTTTCCTGAACTGTGAAAGGGTTATGTGTTTTCCTAAAACAAATCCTGCCCCTTTTCATTCGTGTGAAGTCGTCCACGAGTCAGCTCCACCTCTCCCTCCTGTTCCCCCAGTGTGTCCCGTCTTTCCCATAGCTCTCTCTTTCTCTCTCTCTCTCTCTCCCACCCGCACGACTGTCCAGCTGGCAATTCACTGCCATTACAGCGGTTTATCACTGTTCATTAGGTGCCTTTCTTTGCTTCGTACAAGGTCTCGGTCCTGAAGCAGGTATCCCATTCTTTTCTGGATGCTTTTCAGGTTCTGTGCATAAATACAAACTTCGTGAAACTGTGCTAAGGCTCTGTGTGGGGAAACCGACTAACTTGAGGTAAGTGAAAAGTGAAAATAGTTTCATTTTTATTCGTCTGTGAGTTTATTATTGAATAGTTTACTCTTTTGTGAAAAAAGTGTCAAATAGCTACTGTTGAATTGCGTGTTCTGCACCGAGATAATCTGAGATAAAGCAGCTGGACGCCAAGTAGCCTACTAGTCTTTATATTTCTCTCAGTTTTGTCAATAAAAGATGTCAATGTATTTTCAATTAGCCTATGTATTTAGAGAATACTGATAATGGAAGTTTCTTTTCTCCTCCTCGGATTGTAACATATTTCTTAAGAATGAGCAGCAGCCTTCAACTGTTCTTTGCGCAGAGACGTTGTTTAAGATCTGAACTAGATTTGGTTCAGCTGTAAATAAATATATAAACATTTGCATTTCGCCTTCATATACTTAGGAACTTGATGTTAAGTAGTGAATTGCTCGGTCCACGACCCCTACAATCTCCACATACCTTATGGGATCCAGTCAGATCTGGCGGCGTCTCGCCGTTACCTCAGGCAGATTTGTTTATATAAGCATTTCAACTTGATACAGTTTACAGATTAAAATCGTATACTTAATAGTGCTAGTTTGATTTAAATACAATTACAGCTGAAATACCATTATAATTTAATGTGCTTGTGAATCATGTGACCCTTGAGCTACCGAATATCTGTTTTCAATTGCGCGCCAGTCTCTTTACTACCTTGTATAATTGGATCCATCCATCCATCCATGGGAGGAAAAGTCCTTTGTCTATTCAATTGACACGTTTTAACACGTTTTACACATGTAACATTCTTGAAATTACTAATAGTCTTATACAACTATATGTAGATTTAATAGGCCAATGTGGATCTGCATATGCTACTTTATTACAAAAGAGTGAAAATATGAGACATTGTATATTGAAGGTAAATATGTCTTTTGAACAGAATAGTTTTATTTGTATGCGATATCAAATCAAGCTGTTATTTTAACAAATTATGTAAGTATGGAAAATTAGTGAGTGTATTTATTTAAGACAGGCTACATAAATGCTAGCTATGAAATTCCCTTAGCAAAACAAATGAGTTTGCCATTTTATTCCCAAAAATGTTTAAAAATATGGATTTCCATCACCGTCATTTCCATAATTAACCTGTTAACTGTCACCCCCTTTTTGAAAATATACATGAAAATGCACTATCCAAACTTAAATGGTTGTAATTCAAGAATGCTTTGGAATATAGACATATGTTTGGTCTCATTTTAGAGAAGACAGTCAGCAGATTATTGCTCAAGTGAAATTAAAGGACAACAAAAAATAAAAGTATGAAAAAGTTATGGAAGTTTACATTTATTGTAAATCAAATGTACTGTACTAAATATTTTATATTTTATATAAATATATATGTTACAAAATAATTTTTACTCTAAAACTACTATCAAATCAAAGCCATATGTCTAACCAATTTGTGTTCCAAATTTGAAGTTGATATCACAAAAATTGAAGTTCCCATGAGATTTTGTTTAGGCGAAAATAGCCACCGGGTTTCATTGACATTCTATTGATTTTTTTTTTAATGCATTCTCCTGTAACAAATTTATATATTTCTGTCCAAATATCACAAAACAGTTGGCAGATATAGAACCATGAGACTCAGACCTTTCCAACAATATGTGTTTTGTCAAGATTAGAAAAGGTTTTTATTATAAAGTAGCTAAAATAAATTTTGTAATACAAATCCTGACAGGGGAGCAGCTCGCTAAAAGAATTTAAAGTACCATTTTCAAAACAGGATGAATCTTGAGTTCGTAAGCTCTCGAATGATATATAGTTTGTCAACATTATAGATCAGGATAAGTATAGGATATAATTGTTTTAAACATGCAGTGGCAAATGGGCCTCCCGGTGGGCCAGTGACAGTTAACAGGTTAAAGATGTGGCGGAAATGACAATGTGGTGCAAAATTCATAACAGAAATGAAAGATACATTTAACCAACTGTGTGACATTGTTACGGGTCACAGTTTATATTGGGTGGCATTAACTACTATGTACTAACAATAAAGAGCTACAAGAGTGTGGATTTACTGTGTAACTACATCTTGTCCTGGAAAATTCCCACATTTACTTATAATGAGTTTGCAGTGTGGCTAGATTTGTGAGTAAATGTAGGGTTATGATTATAGGGGTTAGATTAAGATTTTGGGTTGGGTTACAGTTATGTGTAAAGTGTATCTACAAATGTTAATTAAATGCAAGTACTTTTAATGTAATTACAATGTATCAACATGCATGTACATTGTTGTATCAAATGGTTAAGTACATACAGTAGTCGTCCACCTAATATAAAGTGTAAACTAACTGAAAAGTGAGTTTTAAGAGAATCCACTGGACCACAAGTGGCCATGTAAAGGCCAAACTCGTCTTGCAGTTCATAGAGTTAGTGAAGTTTTTATATGGATTCAAGTTTGTGTTATGCTTACTTGATACTCAAATGAAGGTAATGCAAAGATGCTGTCTAGTCGCAAAGCTGACAGTTGAAGGGCATGTGTTTGGGTAACGGGTCTGTACCCGCTCACAGTGCAGCAGTGCTCAAGATTTACATTCCTTTGTGGTCCACAGGCTCCAGAGTGACTTGTCTGTTAAGCTGTTGTTACATTAGTGAAATCCCATAGCTGTACCAGTGAGGGGCTTTTATATATTTTCATCATCATCATCACAATTTTCTGTGCAATATCGTACTATATACAAAGATTTTAAACTATTCTGTCTATAAACATTATGAGATGAACCTCGTGTCAGTCACACATGCTGTCAGTGGATTGCGCCATTAAATGTGTTATTGCTTCCTTTAAGTCAGTAAACAAGCTGGTAATAATGGCTACTGAATCAAGGGAGACAGCTGTAGCATTTTCCAACTCTGCTTTGAATCCAGCGAATTACATTCACAGCTTGTTCAAGTCAGGTGTTTAATTCATGTACCTTTTTTGTAAACCCTGAAACAGCTTATAGTGTTCAAAAATATCAAAATAGGTGCTTGCACATGAAAGTATTGAGTATGTGTTTATGTTGAAGGATGTGTGTGTCTAATGCAGTTGTCAGTTTTTTACTCACTTTTTCTACAATACAGCGGGTACCCCAGGGCATGTTGGGAATCCGGGATACATGCAGACCTTTGATCTGTGGGTAAATCTCAAGAAATCATGTCTGTGTCACATTTTGCCACCTGGGGGGAAAAAAAAGATATATAAGATACTGTAACATTGTAAAAAAAAAAATATATTAAGTTAGCAAATAGCAAAGGTTTTTTAAATAAAACAAAGATTAATGGAGTATATTTCACAAGAACATTCTTAGTCTTTCTACTTCAAAATTTCATGTTTAATTCAGTGTGTTATTTGCCATTTCTTTGTATTTATTTGTGAAATTTTCTGTGTGAAATTGTTATATCCTTATTGTGACATATAACCAGATGTAAAATGGTTTTTTAAACAAGAAAAAAATTAGATTATGTCAATCAGGAATTGATTGGATGGTTGTGGTTTGCTATTGCTGTGATGTCATGTGAGTGACAGGTTGTCCCGCCCTTGCTCCGGTAAACATATCATGAGAAGAGATGTCGCTGCAAGTGGAAGGGGAAGTTATTTTGATTAAAGATTACGAGGGCACATGAAAAAAAAAAATAATAATAATGTGCATGCATGGATAAATTATTTTATAAATTCTTCACTATTCCATTGAAAAAAATAAGAATTGTCTTTTTTGATTTCATGGTGTCTTAAATTGTCTTTAAGCAATATACAATTTTGCTGTGAAATGTGACCCAGACATATTCCCAGGCTAGAACAACCAGAGTGACCAGCATGCAAGATAAATTTAACAGTGAGCTTAAAGGATTAGTTCACTTTTAAATAAACTTTTCCTGATAATTTACTCACCCCCATGTCATCTAAGATGTCCATGTCTTTCTTTCTTCAGTCGAAAAGAAATTAAAGTTTTTGATGAAAACATTCCAGGATTTTTTTCCATATAGTGGACTTGAATGGGCACCAAACAGCTGAAGGTCAAAATTAGTTTCACTGCAGCTTCAAATTGTTCTACACGATCCCAGATGAGAAAAAAGGGTCTTATCTAGTGAAACTATCGCTCATTTTCTGAAAAAAATTGAAAATTATATAAGTTTTAACCATAAATGCTCATCTTGAACTAGCTCTCATCTTCTTCTCTATTTGAATTCCAACAGTGTAGACACTGCTAAGCGTATTACTGCCCTCCACAGGTCAAAGTTTTGAACTAATTTTTTTATGCAATATGCTAGTTCAATAGTATATAACAATTAGTTCAAACTTTGACCTGTGGAGGGCAGTAATACACTTAGCAGTGTCTACACTGCCGGAATTCTAATAGAGAAGAAGAAGAGAACTAGTTCAAGATGAGCATTTATGGTTAAAACTTATATAATTTTCAATTTTTTTCAGAAAATGAGCGATAGTTTCACTAGATAAGACCCTTATTTCTCATCTGGGATCGTGTAGAACAATTTGAAGCTGCAGTGAAACTAATTTTGACCTTCAACTGTTTGGTACCCATTCAAGTCTACTATATGGAAAAAAATCCTGGAATGTTTTCATCAAAAACGTTAATTTCTTTTCGACTAAAGAAAGAAAGACATGGACATCTTGGATGACATGGGGGTGAGTAAATTATCAGGAAAAATGTATTTAAAAGTGGACTAATCCTTTAAACATGTTTTTTGTGAGCAATTTTGTGAACGATAGTGACCAAATCAAAACATACTCGCACAACAGTAACCGTGTGTTTCCTCTCTTTGTTTCTGTTCCCTGCTGCAGAGCCACACATGGAGCTGTGTCAGTGGTGGCTACACATTTTTGTCTTCTTACTTAATGCTTGGATTCCATCATGCTTTGCCCAAACCCCACCGCCAGTGCGCTCCAGCCCCACACCAACGCCTCAGAAGAGTCAGACGGCAGAAGGGCCAGAAACTCTGAAGTTCCGCTTGTCTGGTTTCCCCAGGAAACACAACGAGGGACGAATTGAGGTGTTTTATAAAGATGAGTGGGGGACCATCTGTGATGATGACTTCTCACTGGCCAATGCTCATGTCCTCTGCCGCCAGCTTGGCTTCGTGTCTGCCACGGGCTGGACACACAGCGCCAAGTATGGCAAGGGCACAGGTAATGTGCCTGCACTCACTCACTCGCACACTCACTCAGACCAGATATAAAGCTATTTCCGCATGCTGCTATGTGCTCAGAGAGTTTGTGTTTATTTCAGGGAAGATTTGGCTTGACAATGTGCAGTGCAGTGGCAGTGAAAGGAGTGTGTCGGTGTGTAAGTCTCGCGGCTGGGGCAACAGTGACTGCACTCATGATGAGGACGCTGGAGTGATCTGTAAAGATGAGAGACTGCCGGGATACGTGGAATCCAACGTTATAGAGGTAAAAGACCCTACACCAGTGTTGGGGAAAGTTACTTTTAAAAGTAATGTTACAGTATTGCGTTACTCCCTAAAAAGGTAAGTAATTGCGTTACTGCATTATATTACTTTTTCTCACCTGGGCTGGGCTTGCTTGTTTGTTTTTTAATAACAAAAAAAAATTATATTTTTGGCAAATGAAAAGGCCCTTTCACACCAAAAGTGAAATGAATAAGCCTTAAGGCGGGTGCACACTGTGCGATTTTGGCCACGATTTGGTCGTCTGAGACAAATTTTGAAAATCCTAAAAGATTCCTCTGGTCCTCGGCTAAAATCTGTAGTCTTTGGTCGTCTGTTTGACATGTTCACCAACAGCCGATTAATGACCGTTGTGATCAAATTTTACCTCTGAAGAAATTTGGCGCACAGTTCTGCAATGTGACTTCTCCTATGACGACCGTCAAATTGACTTGTTTTTCAAGACAAGCTGTGATCAAAATCATTTCTTTGTTAGTCACCATTTCGGTCTCGAATGTAATGCAGCTCACAGTCACTGAATGTGGGTTGATGATGTAAAACTCCAGACAAGTTAGTTAAGTTTTTCATCTAATAGTTATATTTTATTTTATTTCAGCTTCATTTCAGTTAACAAATTAGTTTTAGGTTTAGTTAACAATAATAACCCTGATTGTAGTGTAGAAAGCACTCCAAGCACCTCTTTCTCACATGCTTCTTCATTCTCTATTCTTGTTTGACTGTCCACATAGTTTCTATTCTTTGCGTTATGCATTTCTCTCAGGTGCAGGTGAATGAGAATAAAGTGGAGGAGGTCCGTTTGCGTCCTGTGTTCACCATTGCAACTAAGAGGATGCCGGTCACTGAGGGAGTGGTGGAAGTCAAGAATAAGGACGGGTGGGCTCAGATCTGTGATAATGGTTGGACACCCAAAAATTCTCGAGTGGTTTGTGGCACGATGGGATTCCCCCACGAGAAGAAGGTCAACAAGAACTTCTACAAGTGAGTGTTCATGACATGTAGAAGACCTCTGACAGGTTGTAGGGCGGGAATCAATTTTATCCACCAGGATTGTGATTGGCCAATGAAACATTGTTACAAAAAACCTGTTAAAACCAGTTTTACACAGATAAATGTTGCTCTATTTAGAGCGACATCCTGTGTGTGTTTGTATGTGTGGCATGTCACTATACTGTGGCTGTTTAGCCAGTGTGAGAGGAAATTATGTTTACTTTCTCAGTCATCCGTGAAATGCAGTTTAGCTCAGCAACATACACACAGCTTAAACCACAGACAAACACCTAGACAAGGAAACTATTGCATATTGTATGCACACTAATTAGAAGAAAGTACACTGGGGTCTCATCCTTCAAATCCAGTGGAATGTTACAAGAATGTTTGTAACCTTTGAGACCTTTGTAAAACACATATGGCTTTACACACATATGCTAGTGAAGATTTGATAATGAGAAGAAGCTAAGAGGATGTCTGTGTGTCTCCATTGTACGGCTGTCTGCATTTATTTCCCATATGTTGTTTTATAGACTACATTAAGGTTTCATTTCTCAAGCGTCTCTCTAAGGCACGTACGCACCATTACCTACCCCACATTCTTGAATCAATGGCACACTGTGACTGATGATGTTTCCATAACCTCAGAAAATCAGAATCCGAAAAAATGTCATAGGCTCCATTAAAATATCCCAAAAACTATAATATTTTAATGGAACTTTAATGGAATTCTTTTTGAATTCCAGCATTGTAAAAGAACAGTCTGATTTATGTTTTATTATTGATAAAAAAGCAAAGCAAGTTTCTTTCTGCATTTCTTTCTCTTGTTGGAGTTGGTCAGGTCAAAATAACATACAAAATACAATCAAATTAAAATAACAAAATGTTAGAGTAAATATGGAAAAATATAATTTTTATATATATTCATTTTATATTCCCTTTTAGCATACTTTTATTCCCTTTTAGCATACTTTTAAAAAAGTACTTATTATGGAAATAATATACTTTAAAAGAATGTACTCAAGTATTAAAAAGTTTTCGGACACATAACTGCATGTTGATTTTAATTAAATGAAAATGTATTTTAGTTTAAAATTATATTAAATGAAGTTAGCTGAACTTTGTGTGGTTTTTTTATCATCTTAAGTAGGAATTAGGTACATCTTTATTTGTAATTTCATAATTACTTCTATTGTCTTTGAAATATGGTTAAAGTGTACAGCTCAATTTACTGACAAGCATTTTTGGTCAACTAAAATATACTTTAATGTAAACTTGTGTCATGTATATGAATATATTTGTAATGATAAAATTGCAATTTAGTACATTTAAAATGAGTGCTGTAAAAATCGATGAATCACATCTCACATAAAAATGTGTAAATATACTGTGTGTGTGTGTGTGTGTGTGTGTGTGTATATATATATATATATATATACACACACACACATATATTATATATTTACAAACTTATGTTAGATAAGCCTAATCGCGATTAATCGATTTGACAGCACTATTTAAAATTGAACTATATAACTTTAAAATATAACATTAAATGTATTATTGAATAACACTACAGTTAAAATGAAAATGAAAAGTACTTTACTTGTGCTTTAATGTGTCACTCAACATCACAATAAGTGTACATCTTTAAAGCATAATGATTTAGAATGTACTTTAAAGTAAAACTTTTAATTTGACATCATTACAAAGTGCAATTTTTAAAAGTGTGTCAAGTATACTCTCTTTAAGTTCACTTAAGTGGCCTTTTATTTCATTAATATTATATTATCTGCAAGTACATTACAAGGGCACATTCAATACAAATAAGCAAACTTCTTTTTCACAAGAGGATGACCATTTCTATCAAGTAAGGGTTAACTTATGATGATGCTATATAACCTTTCCCATCTCAAACAGCCTGAACTGTCCTGAAGTGGACAAAGAGAAAGTGAGATACGGTAGACCGTGTGTATGTGTGCTTGACCCCATTTCCCTGTTTTCAACAGGCATCTCAGAAAGAGATCTGCTGAGCCAAAAGCTAAAGTTAAAGTAACAGCGGCCAGGTACCATCTCAGGGAAAGAAACCAGTAGTGTTCTTTCCCTAGAAGACTGAAACACATAGTGTGGCTTTAGTAGTGATCTTAAACGCAGCACTATTAGTTTTTGTCGTCCTCTAACTAACTTCAATCTAATGTGTGTTTTAGTCAATTATCCTATTTTGTGAATGAGTTGTGTTGATTTGCTCTCTCAGTGAGGTGTGTGTGTGTGTGTGTATCTGAGAGAGTGGTGGACGAAACATTTCCCCATGAAGAACTTATTACCATCTGTTAGTTTTACTCACATAGTTTTGAGATGAGGCTGTGCTTGTGTAAGAGTAAAAGCTTTCAGAGGGAGATTTCTTGAAACAGACACCCTCATGATAATACTAACACAAATCCCTTCTTCTGCTTCCTGCATGTTTACCTAAGATATGTGCGCTTCTAAGTGTGCTTGTTTCAGTGTATATAACAGGCATGGGAAAGTGAAATCACCACTAACAATTTTTTTAATTGATGTGGTATTTTATAGTTCTCTTCTTTTTTTTTTAAAGTTTCTGTTACTGACACTTAACGTAATTATTATATACCAAATAATAATTAATTTAGTTGGTTTGTGCCTCACAGCATCTTGTTAAATCTTAAAACAAAAACAAAACAAAACAAAATTACTTTTCATTTCCCTCTTTCCCATGCATCTGGTATGTATATGTGTGCACATGCATGCTGGATGTTGCAGTGGACATTGGAGTGTTTCTGAATGCTTAATGGATGTTTGCATTACAGGCAGGGGCCCAAAGCTAAGACTATCACTAAAACTAGCTCTAAGCCTAAACCGGGCAAATCAGCTGCAGCTAAAAGGTAACCTTGGTAAAAAGAGGAAGCATACAATGCCTTCTTGTCTCAGACCTTTCTAACCTCCTCTTTTGTTCTCTAAATCTAAATGTGTCGGAATTCTGAGGCCTATGCAAAACCTCTAACGAATTATAGAAAGTGGTTAAAAGATGGAGAAGTCTTCTGAAATAAAAATATATAGAAATACACTGCCATTCAGAAGTTTGGAGTCAGTAAGATAATTGTTTTAAAGAAATGTGTACTTTTATTAAAAGTGATATATTTAAAAAAAAAAAAAAAATCCTGTGAAAAATATGTGTTCATGCCTTAAAATAGCCTATATGTAACTCTATACCCTTGCTTCATTTAAAGGGTTAGTTCACCCAAAAATGAAAATAATGTCATTTATTACTCACCCTCATGCCGTTCCACACCTATAAGACCTTTGTTAATCTTCGGAACACAAATTAAGATATTTATGTTGAAATCCGATGGGTCAGTGAGGCCTGCATAGCCAGCAATGACATTTCCTCTCTCAAGATCCATTAATGTACTAAAAACATATTTAAATCAGTTCATGTGAGTACAGTGGTTCAATATTAATATTATAAAGCGACGAGAATATTTTTGGTGCGCCAAAAAAACAAAATAACGATTATATAGTGATGGTCGATTTCAAAACACTGCTTCAGGAAGCTTCGGAGCGTTATGATTCAGCGTGTCGAATCATGATTTGGATCATATTTGAATCATGATTCGTGTCAAACGGCCAAACTGCTGAAATCACGTGACTTTGGCGCTCCGAACCGCTGATTCAAAACAAAAGATTCATAACGCTCTGAAGCTTCCTGAAGCAGTGTTTTGAAATCGGCCATCACTATATAAGTCGTTATTTAGTTTTTTTTGGTGCACCAAAAATATTCTCGTCGCATCACAGGAATAAATTACATTTTAAAATATATTCAAATAGAAAACGGTTATTTCAAATTGTAATAATATTTTTACTATTTTGATCAAATAAATGCAGCCTTTACCAGAAACTTCTTTCAAAAACATTAAAAAACTATACCGAACCCAAACCTTTGAACGGTAGTGTACATTATGCAATTTTGTTGTATGTCATTGTTAATATTAAATTACTGTCCAAAATTAATATAATTCAGCAAGCATCGCCAATATTTCCATGAACAAAATCAGAGAAAAGGAATATGTGGCTTATAGAAATTATGCTGATTACATCAATACAATAATATTGCAGCAGCTGTTGAGTGTGCAAACATCTTTCTCAGAATAAGGGCTTAACCTGAATATGGACCTTAATGTGAAAATGACATGCATGGAAACATGGTAAGTGTCTTTTTCATTTCTCCTCTCTCAGGCTGTATGCTGAGCGGCAGAAGAATCACTACCTGGTTCATTCAGTGGCATGCTTAGGCACAGAAGTGCACTTGGCTGCATGTCCTCTAGAGTTTAACTATGGCAATGCCACAGAGTCGTGTCCTGGAGGAATGCCTGCTGTGGTCAGCTGTGTACCTGGTCCACTGTACGCACAGAGCGCTACCATGAGGAAGAAACTCAAGATGCCGGTAAAGTGTGTTCATGTGTATCATACATGCAAAAGACTCACTTTTACATGTATTTACACTGTGGTCACCACTGTTTCTTCCTCTCTTTCTCTTCAGTCTGCTATACGCCTGAAGGGTGGAGCGAAACATGGTGAGGGCCGTGTCGAGGTGTTGAAGGGCAGTGAATGGGGGACTGTTTGTGATGATCGCTGGAACCTGCTCTCTGCCAGCGTCGTATGCAGAGAATTGGGCTTCGGCTCTGCCAAAGAAGCCCTCACAGGTGCCCGCATGGGACAAGGTGAGAATGCAAAGGAGAGACCAAAAAAGATTAGGAGAAAGATTTTTTTTTTTTGCCTGCAGTGATGGAATGCATGGAATGCTTTATTACCTGACCAGTGACTTGGACTCTTATCTCTGAGGTCATCAGAGATAACAACCCATCACTGAATAAACAAATGCCCTAATTTATTATCTGACTGCCTGGAATATTTCATTCTGACTGGTCAGTTGCTACAATCTGCTGCCATATATAATAAACAGGAATTGTATAACTGACCTTTGTCCCTGGCAAACCAGTTTTCTATATAGCTATATGCTAGTTATATATTGTGTAACTAAAGCATTGATCTGCCCTGCCATAACAGCTTAAAGGGTTATTTCACCCAAAAATGAAAATTATCCCATAATTTACTCACCCTCAAGCCATCCTAGGTGTATATGACTATCTTCTTTCAGTCAAAAACAATACATTAAAAAATATCCTGGCTCTTCCCAGCTTTATAATGGGAGTGAATTGTGATTTTTAAGCCCAAAAAAGCACATCCATCCATCATAAAACGAATCCATACGACTCTAGGGGGTTAATAAAGGATCCGGGCCGTATTCAGCTGAGACCAAGGACCGGAGCCATGACACGACCACAACGCAGCCCTGAAGTATCAGCAGAGATCGAGTCGACTAGATCATCCATTGTGAAGGCCTCATCGACACGACAGCCAGTAGCACAGTTCCTCAACAAACCGTCCATACCGGCGTGATGAATACGATCCTCAACTGGACATGACCACAACGCAGCCCTGAAGTATCAGCAGAGATCGAGTCAACTAGATCATCCATCGTGAAGGCCTCATCGACACGACAGCCAGTAGCACAGTTCCTCAACAAACCGTCCATACCGGCGTGATGAATACGATCCTCAACTGGATGGAACTGAAATAAACACTTTGATTGGTGCGATCCTATCAGACTTATGATAGCAACCTGATTCGTAACAAAGCACTGTTCGCCAGAGGAGAACTGGCCCCCCGACTAAGCCTGGTTTCTCCCAAGGTTTTTTTTTTCTCCATTTTAACACCTATTTGCCACTTGTTTGCCACCTGTTTGCCACCTGATGTCACCTGATGGAGTTTGGGTTCCTTGCCGCTGTCGCCTTTGGCTTGCTTAGTTGGGGACACTTGACATTTGACTTGACATTTGATATTCAACAGTATTCTTGACATTTAATCAACAGTGCTTCTGATCTGCCTGCATTGACACTATTCTTTAAGAGCTGCTGTGCAGCCAAAATGATGTACCAGTTATCAATGTAAAGCTGCTTTGACACAATCTGCATTGTAAAAAGCGCTATATAAATAAAGGTGACTTGACTTGACTTGACTTAAAGGCCTTCTGAAGCAAAGCGATGCGTTTTTGTAAGAAAAATATCCATAATTATTTAATAATTTTTTTCAATTATTTGTTAGTATGAATTTGCCATTTTACTATGCATATGCTTCTGTGTTTTCTCTCAGGGTTTGGGCCTATCCATATGAATGAGGTGCAGTGCACTGGTCATGAGCGCTCTCTATTGAACTGCCGCTATAAAAACATCACTGCTGAGGACTGCAAACACACTGAAGATGCTTCAGTCCGCTGTAATGTCCCATATATGGGCTATGAGAAGACGGTCAGAGCAACACATACATGCACTCATAACCTTTCTTCTTTTAGTTGTGTATTTGTTATGTTTATATGCATTGTTTAAATGTGCAAATATTTTTACACGTGCTAATTTTATGTCATGTCTGTCATTCTGATGTTTTCAGAAACTTTATTTTACATCCACTTGCATCTATTGCTTGTTTCTCAATTCAAGGAGAACACAGCAATGATCAAATGAATGAATGATGTTGTGCTCAACATTCATTTAGACTCAAAATGGATGACTGGAGTGGTATCATTGTCTGTATCAAGAGACAATTACTGGAATGAATCATCTGTTGCGATTTACAATGATTGATCTCAACAGATGCAACATACCTTAACCTTTATGTACCTACTGCTAGAAAACCTCCTTTATGCATGTAGGGGTCACCAAGGATAGTTGTCACACTATATATATATGGTCCAGTTATACCAAAACTAATTTTAAAATTCAGATATCATACATTTTTGCAAAAGCTGTTTGGAAACACATGAACAAAATAAAACAACACTGACATACACTTTTTTCTTTCATTCAGCAAGGACAGGTTGATCAATACAATTTATCAAAAAATGACAGTAAATGCATTTATAATATTACAAAACATCTACTTCATATAAATTCTTCAAAGAATCCTGAAAAAAAAAATCATGGTTTCCACAAAAATATTTTTTTAACTTTGATAATAATAATAAATGTTTCTTGAGCAGCAAATCAGCACATTAGAATAATTTCTGAAGGATCATGTGACACTGAAGACTGGAGTAATGATCCTGAAAAATCTTTATATCTTTACTTTTTTGTAGCCAAAACTGACTTTTAAAATAAAAAAAACTAAAATGCAACCTGAGAAATATTCACTAGAGTAAAAAGTGTGACAATTAGCCCTGGTTTCCCCTAAAATCTAATTGAACTCCCTCTTACCCCTCGTCCATGGTTGTGCCTGCTCAGGTGCGCATCTCAGGGGGCCGAACTCGCTATGAGGGCCGTGTGGAGGTGTTGCAAACTGAGGCCAATGGGACGTTGCGCTGGGGCCTGATCTGTGGAGAAGGCTGGGGCACTGAGGAGGCCATGGTTGTGTGCAGGCAGCTGGGCCTCGGGTACTCCAACCATGGTCTACAAGTAGGATGCTAGCAGTAACAGCAATACACACTTGCATGCTAACAATACCTTGAACTTTCTGCTACCATCAAAAAAAATTCAGATGGTGCTGGCTTACACACTCTTGCATACATATTCAAAGCCTTGAACTTTGAAAATCACATGAAAACACAGAGTCAGTGCGTGTTGTACAGGGACAGAAATAACCCTGCTGAAAAGATCAGTCAGCTCTAGCCACGTTTTGCTAATGAACAACTTGGTTATACTAGCTAGACCAGCACCAAACTAGTACTAACCAGTCATGCTGTTCTATACTAGGGCCTCTTTTATAAAGACATGCATGGAATGATCCTAAATGTGAACGAACAACAATTTCCGAAATGTTCCTACGAATGATTTATGGAATAACATACACAGAGACACAAACAATTATCCTTAAAGGTGCAGTAAGCGATTTCTGAGAAATGCTGTTGAAAATTTAAAGGGGTCTTTAATTATGATTTAAATTTTTTAACTGTAGTTAGTGTAATGTTGCTGTTTGAGCATAAACAACATCTGCATAGTTATGACACTCAAAGTTCAATGCAAAGGGAGATATTTTCTTTTACAGGAATCGCTTTTTAAGGACTACAAAAAATGGCTGGTAGGGATTACAACGAGCTTCTTCCTGGGTTGTGACATCACAAACCCCAAAATTAACATATACCCTCTCCCTGAGAACATGCAGGCCATGTTGGGCTGCTTTAGAGTAGAGGAAGAGTTGTTGTAGTAGAGTGTTGTTACGATGCCACCATTTTATGCCAGACTGCTTCACAAACGAGGGTCAATTCAACGCTGGATTTGCACAAAAGATTAACATGACGGCACATGCTAGTCGATGAGTTCAATCAACTCCACAACAACTACATACATTTATCAACTATCCATTCATAAATGTCTAGTTTCATTCTAAAAGTTGTAACTTCTTCCTGAGTCTCTCCATCAGTGTCCGACTCCGGTTTGAACAATGTTTTTACAATCGTCATTTTGGCTGCGTGAGATTCTCCAGCTTTGTTGATGTTGAGCAACCGAAGCACGAGCTGTTAAAGCTCCGCCCTCTCCTGGAAAGCAGGCCAGGAGCAGCAGCTCATTTGCATTTAAAGGGACACACACAAAAACGGCTTGTTTTTGCTCACACCCAAATAAATTCATAATAAATTACCTGTGGGGTATTTTGAGCTGAAACTTCACAGACACATTCTTTGTTCATTATTTTGGGGGCAGAGTAATGAAGGGAGGGGTGTGTTTGTTTGGGTGTTGATTTCAAATATCATCAGTGTTTCTCAGAAATCGTTTACTGCACCTGTAATGCATTCCACTTTATAAATCACAGTTTATCTTTAATTCAAGCACATGTTCTTCATTTGGCATACGTATAAGAATTTTATTTTATTTTTTTCAGTTTTTGCCTTTATGAATCCCAATTTGTTCCTTACTTTTGACATGGGATAAAAACCATGAAATTTAGGATCAGATGAGATTGTATGTGTGTTTTATAAATGAGGTCCTTGGCCTTTTCAGCAGGGAGGTCTGTCTTTGTATGTGGGTAAGCATCGAATGGCAGGAGCCAGATTGGTGAGCGTGGTAAGATATGAGTGTGTTTGACGTTGCGTAGGTTGTGATTTCAGGTGCGTCTGTCAGGTGGGCGGTCACAGTATGAAGGGCGAGTGGAGGTGCGGGTGGGGCAGCGTTGGGGCAGTGTATGCAGTGAGGGCTGGACCACCAAAGAGGCCATGGTGGCATGCAGGCAGCTAGGGCTGGGGTTCAGCATGCATGCTATTACAGTGAGTACATGACATACACACATTCTGACGCAGACGCAGCTGTTTTCCTTCACCAGGAATGTTGTTTTTAGGCAACATGACTGATTAGGAATAAGATCTTTCTTTTTTTTTTTTTAGGAAAATAAGTTGAACACTTTTGTGGTAACTCTGTATAGACTAGAACAGCCATCGATGGTCTGGATGCTTGGCCCTGTTTTTGTTATGTGGTGCTGGCCCACTATACATGTCTGGGTCATATTTTACCCCAAAAGAAAGAAATTATAGAAATAATATTTTAAGACTAAGATTTTTTGCATTATGACATTATTTTCATAACAAATGAGTACACCCCCTCCCCCCATTCTCATTACCATAATGCAATAAATAAATAATCTTTTTGTTAAGTATAATTTCTTATTCTTTCATTTAATAGTCACACTTGTGTTGTTTGAAAAATGAATGGAAGACTAAATTTCATCTAGTGGAAACATTTGGTACTGCGCCCAAACAAAATCTTACTGAAAGCTAATTTTTTTTAAGATATCAACCTCTAATTTGGAGCACAACTTGTTTAGACGTATTGCTTTGATTTTCTCACAGTTCTAGAGTAAACCATGTTTTGGAAAATATATATTTCAAATACAATTTAAAAATAATATTTTTGTACATTTTTCATAATCATAATCTTAAACTTTATAACTTTTTCTTAGTTTCAAATTTTTTCTTCTTTTTTTGATCTTTTTTCTTTCTTTCTTTTAATTTTGAGATGAAGTGTGACTTGGTCAAGATATTTTGAATTGTGACATTATTTTCATGACAGTTAAGCATATTTCCCACAAATTCTCAATTACCATTATTTATGCAAAAAAACAAAACAAAAAAAATAGTATAATTTCTTTTTCTTTCAGTTATTTAGTTTTTTTAATTGGGGTGAAGTGACTTGGTCATGTTTTTGTGAGATTCACACAATTGTTATTTTTTCTTGGGTATAAAAGGTGTTAAGATGAAAGGAGCGTAAGAAACTTTACAGTACAATCTTCAGATAGTTTTGAAAATGGCATGTTTACCATAAAGGTCTGTGTTGGTGTAGATCCAGTGAATTTATGACCATTTCATTCTTTTCATAGAAAACTACTTATCACCATCTGTCTGTGTTTGTTTGTTTTGATGCATTTGCTAAGGAAACATGGTATTGGGATAGCAGTAATGTGACAGTGATGGTTATGAGCGGAGTGAAATGTACTGGAGATGAGATGTCTCTGAGCCAGTGCCAACACCACAGAACGGTCAACTGCCAGAAAGCAAATGCACGATTCTCAGCAGGAGTTATCTGCTCAGAAAGTGAGTAATCTTACATGCACACACGGATACAAAGGTCCTTGAATTTGTTTGGCTGAGTAGCTGATATTAAGCTGGTATTTAGACCAACAGCTACGGGACTTTTCACTGATTGTAGCACTTCATCTGTGTTTGTAATTTCCAAACAGACTTTCAGTCTTTGTATTAGTGGTAGAGTATTTTTCAGTGACTCTTTCTGTAGGTTACATTGTTAAACTAGTAGGTGACTGTCTTTATAAGTGAGTCATTGAATCATTTATTCAACTGATTTGTTCTACATATTCGTACTATATAGAAACGAGTAGAAAAAAGTAGTTTGTCTGAATTCATAGTATTCATAGTACAGTAGGCGAAAAGTAGGTGATGACCTACTACTTTTGGCAAGATTCTGAAGTGCGCATCTTATGGACATCGTGCACATCTTATACGATCCCATGAGGCCACAGGAGAGGATTTGTGAATGTCAGTGAAGCAGCACAACAGATGCTGAAAGTCACATGACAAATGTAGTATGTCCAGAGTTCATTCATACTACACACATTCATAATACATAAAACATAATTTTTTAATGGTCGCCAAGTAGGTTCTTAATTAAATGGAATACCTACTTAGTATGCAGTTTCGACACAGTAACTGCCTTTATGAGTGAGTCACTGAATCAGTCACTCAACCAATTTGTTTAAAAACCCTGATTCATTATAGGATCAAAAATAGACAAAGTAGTTGGCAATATTGTGTCTAAAATGTAGGTTACTCAGTATTAACTTCTTGTTTATAGAACTGTTGTATAAAAGCAATGTCATATTCCGAATCTAATACTGAGTCTTGTATATTCAGTCATTATATTCAAAATATTTTTCATGGATAACTGGAATTCTCACCTATCAGACGGTCAGTCTGCTGCTGATGCTAGACCAAAAGCTGTGGTCAGTCTTGTTTATCTCTCTCTGAGCACTAGCCTGTAATTAGTGAACCTCACATGGCGAAGGCTTGACTTCAGATGACTTACACCTGTCTGGATTACGCAAACAAATGAGACAACATATAATTTTCTTAACTGTTGTACGTTGAGCAAAACTGTTTGTTCAGACAACAAAACCTCAGAAATCCAGTCCAGTGTCCAACATGCAATGGCATAAAAATAGAAACAAAACTCTAAATCAAATTCCTGGAACAAAAAGATATATAATTTTAATCTTTGAACTTTCGTTTTAAATTGCCAGCATGCCATTTCAGAGTTTTCATGTTTTAGATTGATCTTGATATGCACAAGTTTATTTCCCCAGCTGCATCAGATCTAGTGCTGAATGCACCATTAGTGCAGCAGACGACGTATATAGAGGACCGGCCGTTACACATGCTGTACTGTGCAGCAGAGGAGGACTGTCTGTCCAAGACCGCTGCCAAAGCTAACTGGCCTTACGGTCATCGCCGCCTACTCCGCTTCTCCTCACAGATACACAATATCGGACGAGCTGACTTCAGGCCCAAAGCTGGTCGTCACTCATGGGTCTGGCATGCGTGTCACGGGTAACCGTACTGATCAAATTTCTTCCTTCAATAGAGTAAAGGAATTCATTTTATTCATGTTGTGTTCAAAATCTGGGTACGCCTTTTGTGTTGCGGGTCAAACTGAGCCTCATTGGTTTTCGTGCAATTTGTATGGAAGCTTGTTTCTGCCACAGAATAAAAAAAAGAAAAGGTAATTGCGACTTTTCATTTCACAATCCTGACTTTTATCTTGGAATTGCGAGTTGATATCTCACAATTCATAATCTTTTTCTCAGAATTCTCAGAGTTCATATCTTGCAATTCAGACTTTATAACTTACAATTTTGAATTTATATCTCACAATTTTGAGAAAAAAAGTCAAAATTGTAAGATATTTTGACTTTTTTCTCGAAATTGAGAGTTTATATCTCACAATTCTGACTATTTCTCGAAGTTCCGAGTTTGTAACTCGCAATTCAGATTTTTTTTCTTTTTGAGGGAAAAGTCAGAAAGAAAAGTCAGAGAGTTTATTTCTTGCAATTCTGACTTTTCTCTCACATTTGCGAGGTTATATCTATATCGTGAAATAAACATGTCTAAAACTTTTTCTATTTTATATTCCATGGCAGAAACAAGCTTCCATGAATTTGGCAAAATCAATACTACAGAAAAAAGGAACTAAGCATTAATGGAAGAACAGAAAACCACTATTAACATGTCAGAGATTAAAAATATCAAGTATGAGAAATTATGAACTCCTATTGTAAAAAAAAACAGTTCCTCCTTTTGTGTTTGTGAATTTTAGCTGCACAGACACAAAATGGAAACATTTCCTTGATNTTTTAGTTTTTTTTTTTTTTTTTTGTATTGTGGTGACTATTTGCACACTGAAGTATCTAACATTATTTGTACTTAGTGTAAACAGTATTTATCAATATTTGTACTTGGTGTAAATATCCTCTGCATTTTTATGTCTGGTTCTCAAACCTTTCTGAGAATAAAATGGTTTATCACACTGCTTTTAAGCACTGCAACAGACTAGTAATTGAGATAAAAAAAATTGAATTGTTTATTAATTGTTTCAGTTCTGATGGGATAAGGTTTATAAACGTTTGATATGTGTGTGTGACTCCACAGGCATTATCATAGTATGGACATCTTCACACACTATGACCTGATGTCTGCCAATGGCACTAAAGTGGCAGAAGGACACAAAGCCAGCTTCTGCCTGGAGGACACTGATTGTGAAGAGGGTAAATCACACTCAATCCACACACACTAAACAATTACAGTCAGCTCTGTTTAGTTAGACACACTATCAGTGATTAAAAATCTGTGTTAATTCTAGGCGTTTCCAAGAGGTATGAGTGTGCCAACTTTGGTGAGCAGGGCATCACAGTGGGATGCTGGGATTTGTATCGCCATGACATTGATTGCCAGTGGATCGACATTACTGATGTCAAACCAGGAAATTATATCCTTCAGGTCAGCGAATGGGTGCAGATCATTGTCCCAATCACAAAAAAATATATTTTATTGATTCAAGAGTAACTAGACTTGCTTTTTTCTAGGTTGTCATAAATCCCAACTATGAGGTTGCTGAGAGTGATTTCACAAACAATGCCATGAAATGTAACTGCAAATATGACGGCCACAGGATCTGGGTCCATAATTGCCATATTGGTGAGACACGAATACAAAGCCTCAGAATTACTAGAAAATGTCTATGTTTGGAGTAGAATACTGCTGTCGCTTACTACTTACTGAATTATCTGCAATATATACTTTTAAAAGTAGTATAAGAAACAGAATTATGCAACCATTTTAAACAGCAGTGTGCTACATTCCTGTCATGTAAACCTCACATGATGCAATGATATTGTATATAATTCAGAGAGTGGTGGCATATTATCATCTTGGAATTAACTCTGTTATTTTGCATTTATTCCAGTTTTTGACAAACTTTTTTGGCAGTTTGATCAAATAATAATTCAAGAAAAAAAATAGTAGTTGATATCTATTCCAGTTCAAGTGCGTACTGTTGTAGCAATATGCATTATGCACTGAAGATAATAAGAGTATATGGTAGTATGCTAAAAAGGGAAAAGTATTCCCATTGAATGTCAAATACTGAAAGATTTATTTTTCCTATCTTCATTTCAGGTGATGCTTTCAGTGAGGAGGCTGAGAAGAAGTTTGAGAAATACCCTGGACAACTTAACAACCAGATCTCGTAATCATATCACCAGATTGAACTAATTATCATATTGAGACAATCTAACATGTAGGTTAATCCAGAATAAAATATTTATTCATTCAAACCAGCCATAAACTAATTATCGTCTCACATTGCAAGTTACAGAAACCCTAAAATCTACAATATCCAGTGTTTTAACACCAACAGTACAGTTGTATTGACATTACCTGTAATTTCCCACAAAAACAGAACTCTAAAAGACACTCTGGGCCACTGAGTCTGGCTTAAGTAGTGTGAAGATTAGATGCAAATGAACATTTGCCTCAGGCCGTGCAGTGGTACAGCCTGCTGTATGTGTTTACAGTGCAATCAGGTGCTTATTTTCTTAAAGGTTTAAAAAGCCTTGTTGATGCATCACACAGCCAATGTGCTGCTGTCTCTGTGAGTTAAAAGTACTTGAATGTTTCGTATTCCAGATGAGCATTCGTGTTTAAAAGCTGTTGCAAAGTGTGAATGTATGTTATGCTTCAAAGCTCTGACTCAATGTAGGATCCTATTTTACTTTCAAATGGTCTTTTATGTATGACTTGTTAAAGCTTCAGTGACGTTTTTTTACACAATGTCCTGTTTATGCATTCATGTGTTCAGATACAGTAATATTAACATTTCATGTCACGTGGAACTGTTAAAGATGAAAAATAAAGTATTTAAAGTTGTAATACAAATCATTTCAAGTTTCATGAGCCAGTAAACATAAATGGTCATAATGAATTATTAGTCATACCTTACTTTACAAAAGTATGGAAGCTTGTAATTGTGACTTTTACCTCACAATTCTTTCCCTCGTCATTCCGAGTTTATAACGTGCCCACTGCACGACTTCACAATACACAACTGTCTGTTATCGCTGATGTCAGTTCCAGTAAAAACAAATTTCATACTACAGGACTGGTATTGCAGACAGGTCTAGATTTTTAACCTGCGTGCTAAATATCTCATGTGTATAGGCGACGAATCAGAGCTTCTCTCAGAGAGCCATCGTCACTTAACATGTGAACGAGCACCGATTTGCTTCCAATGTTGGGCTTTTTTCTACACTCTCCATTAAAGGGGTGGCTGATTATGATTTCACTTTTTTAACTTTAGTGTGTAATGTTGCTGTTTGAGCATAAACAACATCTGCAAAGTTACGACGCACAAAGTTCAATGCTAAGGAAGATATTTTCTTTTAAAGAATTCTCTGTTTAAGGACTACAACAAACGGCTGGTAGGGACTACGACAAGCTTCTTCCTGGGTTAGTGACATCACTAACCCTAAAATTTACATAAACCCCGCCCCCGGGAACACACAACAAAAGGGGGTGAGGCCATGTTGGGCTGCTTTAGAGAAGAGGAAGAGTTTTTGTAGTAGAGTGATGTAATCATGCCGTCATTTTACACCGGACTGCTTCACAAACGACTCCGGTTTGAACAATGTAAGGCTGAACTCCGTTACTGACAATCATAATTTTGGCTGCATGAGATTCTCCAGCTTTGTTGCTGTTGAGCAACCGAAGCGCGAGCTGTTAAAGCTCCGCCCTCTTCTGGAAAGGGGGCCGGGAGCAGCAGCTAGTTTGCATTTAAAGGGACACACACAAAATTGGCGTGTTTTTGCTCACACCCAAATAGGGGCAAATTTGTCAAGCTATAATAAATGATCTATGGGGTATTTTGAGCTGAAACTTCACGGACACATTATGGGCCCAGAAACTTGTATTACATCTTGTAAAAGAGGCATTATAGGTCCCCTTTAACTATCGGTAAGCAGAAAATCAAGGCTATCACATAGTGTGTTGGGCGCCATTAAAAATATCTAGACCTGTCTGCGATGAGACCTGTAATGTGAAATGCATTTTGACTGGAACTGACATCAGCGACGACAGTTGTGTAGTAGACTGAAAAACAACAGCAACTGAGCTT
Organism: Anabarilius grahami; assembly: GCA_003731715.1. Classification (NCBI taxonomy): domain Eukaryota; kingdom Metazoa; phylum Chordata; class Actinopteri; order Cypriniformes; family Xenocyprididae; genus Anabarilius; species Anabarilius grahami. The sequence continues at coordinate 6,209,722 of RJVU01057857.1, read as the reverse complement.
TTTCACACACTGTGATGAAACGTTTCCAGTTTTCAATATCCCAAATCTAGTAAAGTTTTATATATTTTCATTAAAATATATATATACACATTTATAATGCTATATTTTGTTACATTAGCAGTAAATTACCTTGACAGTGAATTAACACTGCTGCGAGGGTGTTTGTAATTCAACAGTTAAGGGAATGATGGCAAATTTTACACTTTCTTCTCTCTTCTGACTGCTGTAATCGATCTCTCGATATTTTTCCCTCTTTAGGAAAGTCTTGGATATAATGAATTTATTAACCCCCTTTTGCTATTGTTATTGTATCAAACGGGGATACAAAAAATTATATTTGCTGTCATCTCTTCATCACTTTAGAAGTTTACCCAAATATGACAATTTCCGCTTCTGAGAAGACCGGAAATGTGAAAAGGGCCAACAACTTTGTGTGTGGGCGGATTAACATGTTGATATTAATTTTCTGGATCAAAGTCTATTTGGTTACTTTCGCATGAGCTCTGCACGTTCAGAATGGAAATTCAGTAACCACAAACCAGGACGCCATTACCAATCTTCAAACATCAAAATGAGTCAGTGGGAGTTGATTACTTTCTGAAGGTACTGTGAATATATAATGGAGAAGAGCCAAATACTTTGATATTCCAATGTTTTACTGCAAAATCACAGTTGTTTTTAAAATGTATTAAAAGACAAACGTTGTAACATGAGATTCAGTACAAAACATCTGCAATGTCATAATAACAGCACCCACTTTTATTATAATGGTCAAACGTTCACTGACCTTTTGACAATCGCGTTTCCCAAACACGAATAATTAGTGGATTTCCTTGAAAAAAAACAATACTGATGCAGTGTAGTTTGCGAGGACCTTGATATTAATCCAGTGCAATTCTCCGAATCATCCACACTAATTCATATACTTCCAAAAACGTGCACAAACTGCACAATTAAAAGATATCCACTACACAAATGTCCAGCTTGGCTAAACAAACTAGACTGTTCAGACCTTTACATAATAAAACATTTCCAACAATTATTTTTCCTCACATTGATTCTCAGATTATCTCTCGCTTCTCATTTCTCACCAGCTATCCTCAGCAAAACCATTTCTTACTCTCTCTTTTTTTTAATGCATAAGCTTCACATGATGTCACTCCGTGGACTCTGGGGTCATGTGCAGCATGAGGAGGTCGGCACCCCGGCGGACCACCATGTTTAAGCTGTCGCTTGTCCTCACAGCCTTATAGATCTCTTCTGACGTGTTCACCTTTGCCCCGTTTATCTCAACAATAACATCCCCTGGTTTCATTCCGGCTCTGTGAAACAGAAAACAAGAAACGGCGTCAACAATAGGAGGCCTCTATCAACAGACCACAGCACTGAGAAAAGCGCAGTGAGGTCAGACCATTGCTGCTTACCTACTGGCTGGAGATCCTATAATAACACGGTGGATAAGAACTCCATGAGAAACATCAGGAAAGGACATGTCACGCATCTTCAGCTCTTCGATGATACTGAGGAGAGGAAAAGACACCATTTAAAGTTTAAAGAAGTCACTTGACTCAGTGACCATCTTCACACACACTTAAGGACCCGATATACTTCAAGCGAAATCGAAGAATGAACTACTGTGATGTCGAACAAAATCAGACAAAAACAAAGTTCATTTGGAGTTCGAAACAGCTTGCCAAAGCGAACTTGGTTGGTATAAACCGTAGGCTGTAAAAAAAGATGGACGACACACCTTCACTCTCTTCCATTGTACTAACTGAAGCCGCCAGTGTGCCAATATGGCGCTGACATCTTGAGTCTCGAGTCTGCACGTAGTGAACTTGGAGCCTGAGTCTGTGCAGTAGTAAGCATGAAGTGGAGCCGCGATATCAATGTCCCGCCCAAACTCAGAACAACTCATTATGTCGGTGTGAAATAAACAGTTATGGAAATGTAGAAATTAAAGTTAAAGCTCCAGTCACCTGCAGAAAATCCAGAAAAAAATCTGTTGGCGCCTCAGTGAAGCTGTCAATCTCAGCTGTCAATCATGACGTTACACCCCCATTTTTTTTGCATCAATTAACTAACTAAAACCAAACTTTTTTAAAGAACGAACACTTGAACTAACACCAGCGTGATAAAAACTAGGGAAAGGCATTTTTTGGCAATTTTTCATTTCGATCATCGATATCGTTTCAAAAACGAGTAATCGAATACTTGGGAGGCGGGGTGTGTGCGGGGGGCGGGGCATGGCCCTCATGGAAATAATGAAAATATCTGAAGACTGTTATGAAAATTAATGTTAAAAAGAAAAATATGACATGAAAACTTGACTGTGAAAACATGAACGTGATTAGAACACTGTTAGATTATGATTATGATGCAGCAATGTTATTAATAAAGAAGCATCTAAAAGAAAAAGCTGCCTGAGGTGAGTGACTTTATGCCAATAAACTGAAACCTGTTCTATGATATTAATCAGATACATAACATAGACGTAACATTACACCTTGTATCTGCACAAAAGGATGCAAATGTCAGTGAACTTTAAGTTACGCGCTATAGCGAGAGTGAGAGTTCCCGCCATGATGTGTTTTCATGAACTTACTATAGATTTCTATAATGTTGGTCGGTGTTATATGATGCAGAGCGTTTCAGCATGTAACAGATGCTCAGCGCCTCGTTACGCTCCTTGCGTTTTAAAAACGCAGTGCTCCCGTTGAAAACAACTGAGCTGGACGGACGATGACATCACTGTTTTCTCCAGAGCTGCTGTATAGATAAATTAACTAAATGAATAACTATTGATTTTTACAACACAGTGAATCAATACTGAACTGGAGAATGACACTATGTTCTTCTAGAGCTGCTGTACAGCCAAAATGATGTTCCCTCTACCACTGTAAAGCTGCTTTGACACAATTTGCATTATAAAAAGCGCTGTATAAATAAAGGTGACTTGACTTGCTATTGAAAGAAAAGTGCGGCACATATTTACATATTCATCTAAATGCTGCTGTCATCAGTACTGGATGTTCATTAACCCGTTTTTACCCCTAAGCAAAGAACGAAAAACAACTTCACTGTGAGTATATCGGGGCCTTTAGGGTCTGGTATCAAAAAACAGTTTGGCACCTGGGGGTCAAAGTCAACATCATCACTCCAATGTAACGCCGTTTTGATCCCGATTCTCCAAACCAGGACTCTGGAAACAACCGATACGTGTCAAAAACAGTCAATGAGCTCAAAACAAATGATAACAAGAACCTGTGAGGTCAAGGGTCATACTTACTCTGCTTGTCTGCAGCACGCTCAAGGAAGAGACGGACTCTGTCTGAGGGAATAGCGAAGGAAATCCCTGCAGTCACTTTCATAGTATTAATTCCGATGACATCCCCATCCTGAAGGTTACAAACATAAAATGTCAGTTCATTACACAAGGCTAACACATGACCAATCATTAGGTTCTCAGAGAGATTGATCAGACTCTTCTTGTTGTTTATATTTGTTATTCTATTATTAGTCATATGAACTGTAAATGAAATTTGATGTGCGAAATGAAACACCTCAACTTCCTTGTGCCTAAAAACCAAAAGCCACAAGCAAAATGTTAGGTAAATGTCAGTGACTCACCAGGTTTATAAGGGGACCTCCTGAATTTCCAAACTGTAAAATAGAAATTAACTACTGAGTGATGCAATATATTTAATTATTAATGACACAAATATAGTGCTTATTTCACCCAAATTCTCCAATGTCATTTCCTGTGCGCTTACATCTATAGTAGCATCAGTCTGGATGTAGTCCATGTTGGAGTTGGACAGGCCCAGTTCTCTACTGCCTCTCTGGACAGAGCTGATGATTCCAGATGTGATTGTGTTTTTAAGAGAAAAGGGGCTCCCCATGGCAACCACGAACTCACCCTGACGCACATCAGACGACTGACCAAGACGCAGCGTTGGGAGGGGATGCTGGGATGAGACAGAGAACACAATGAGACTATGTGATATATATTTCGTGAGTTATGGCTCTTTGGATCTAGCATTCTACCTGCTTTAGATCAGACACAGAGATAAGGTAGTGTGGTAAGATTACATTTGTTTGATTGAATTATAACATTTATTTGAATTAATTATCGAGAGATGAGAGACGCGTCTGTGCAGTGTCTCTTTATTAACAATGAATCTGTGAGTTTAATTACTTAAAAAACAGCAATCTTACCCCCTCGTTGCTGAGTAATATAATGTAGCAATTCAGTAGCAAAGCTATTTTATTTATAAAAGTCACAGGCCAGTGTTGCGCAGTGCGATTTTCGATCTCTGTGTGCAAGTGGTATGCGTGTGCGCTTCAATAAGGCAGTGTATTAATATAGAAAGGTAATTAAACTGACTGGAACTACCAGTGCATTACACAGTTTGAATGCACACCTTCCAGCCAATCAGAATCGAGTATTCAGACAGAGCATGGCACTATATATATACTGCTGTTAAGGTTTTTAATGTTTAAAAAAAAAAAAGTCTCTTATGCTCACCTAGACTGCATTTATTTGATTAAAAATATAAAAACACCGTAATATTGTGAAATATTATTACAATTTTAAATAACTGTTTTCTATTTTAATATATTTTAAAATTGTAATTTATTCCTGTGATGTCAAAGCAGTATTTTCAGCATCATTACTCCAGTCTTCAGTGTCACATGATCCTTCAGAAATCATTCTAATATGCTGATTTGGTGCTCAAGAAACATTTATTATTATTATCAATGTTTAAAACAGTTGTGTACAATTTTTTTCAGGATTCTTTGATGAAGAGAACGTTCAAAAAGAACAGCATTTATCTGAAACAGAAAGCTTTTGTAACATTATATATTACCATTCAAAAGTTTTGGGGTCAGTAAGAATTTTTTTTTTTTTTAAAGAAATTAATACTCTTATTCAGCAAGGATGCATTAAATAGATCAAAAGTGACGGTAAAAAACACATTTATAATGTTACAAAAGATTTCATTTCAAGTAAATGCTGTTCTTTTGAACTTTCTATTTATCAAAGAATCGTACACAACTGTTTAAACATTGATAATAATAATAATAAATGTTCCTTGAGTAGCAAATCTGCATATTTTAATGATTTCTGAAGGATCATGTGACACTGAAGACTGGAGTAATGATATATAATGACATATTCAATGGTATATATACCATTGAAAATGTTTTTGAAAGAAATCTAGGCTTCCAAGGCTGCATTATTATTACAATTTAATTCTATTTTCATATATTTCGAAATGTAACTTAATTCCTGTGATGTAAAAGCAGTATTTTCAGCATCATTACTCAAGTCTTCAGTGTCACATGATCCTTCAGAAATCATTCTAATATGCTGATTTGGTGCTCAAGAAAAATGTATTATTATTATCAATGTTGAAAACAGTTGTGTACAATTTTTTTCAGGATTCTTTGAATTTATTCTTTTGATGAACTGAATGCTACCTTAGCATTGATTTTGATGGTGGCGATGTCTGCAGCCTGGTCTACATCCTGGACTGTGGCATTATAAGTCTCTCCATTGGTCAGTTTGACACGGACTCCACGCTTGTTGGCAACCACGTGAGCATTGGTCACTATCAGGCCATCACTACTTATGATGAAGCCGGAGCCATTCGAAATGGGCACCTCACGGCCAGAAAAAGGGTGTCTAAAAACAGTATATAATACAAGACACAATCAGTTCACACATGTTAAAGGATTAGTTCACTTTCAAATTAAAATTTCCTGATAATTTACTCACCCCCATGTCATCCAAGCTGTTCATGTCTTTCTTTCTTCAGTCGAAATGAAATTAAGGTTTTTGATTAAAACATTCCAGGATTTTTCTTCATATAGTAGACTTCAATGGAGCCCAAACGGTTGAAGGTCAAAATTACAGTTTCAGTGCAGCTTTAAAGAGTTCTAGACGATCCCAGACGAGAAATAAGGGTCTTATCTAGAGAAACCATCGCTCATTTTCTAAAAAAAAATAAACTAAAAATTATATACGTTTTAATTATAAATGCTCATCTTGAACTAGCTCTCTTCTTCTTCTCTATTAGAATTCCAGCAGCGTAGACACTGCTAAGTGTATTACTGCCCTCCACAGGTCAAAGTAATTGTTATATACTTGCACTAGCATATTGTATATGACAATTTAGTTCAAACTTTGACCTGTGGAGGGCAGTAATACACTTAGCAGTGTCTACACTGCCGGAATTCTAATAAAGAAGAAGAAGAGCGCTAGTTCAAGATGAGCATTTATGATTAAAACATATAAAATTTTACATTTTTAAATTTTAATTTTTTAAGTCCACTATAAGGAGAAAAATCCTGGAATGTTTTCATCAAAAACCTTAATTTCTTTTCGACTGAAGAAAGAAGGACATGAACATCTTGGATGACATGGGGGTGAGTAAATTATCAGGAAATTTTAATTTGAAAGTGAACTAATCCTTTAACTTTAACTAAAGCTTTCCTGTAGCTCAGTGGTTAGAGCATGGCACTACCATTGCCAAGGTCATGGGTTCGATCCCAGGGATTGCACATACTCAGATACAAATGTATAGTATAATGCAATGTAAGTCGCTTTGGATAAAAGCGTCTGCCAAATGCATAAATGTAAATGTAAATGTAAACTTATTCAAAAGTTCCCTGTTGAGAAAAACAACTCAAGCCAGCCTAAACTGGTTTGCTCGACTCCAAGTCAGGCTGTCTGGTCTGTTAGCTAGTTTAAGAAAGGCTTGGGTAATTTACTTCATCAGCTTGACCAGGATAAGAGACCATATTTAAGCCAGCTAAGACCCTTTTAGGCTAGTTTAAGGTGTGTTCAGCGGAACTAGTACACAGTTTTAATGTATTTTTGACTCACCGCCCAACGATCTCGATGTAGACCACAGCAGGAGTGGACTTCTCAACCACATCCGCGATGAAATTGTACTTGTACCGCGGACTGTCGGGTTTAAATGGAGAGGCACACTGGACAGTAGGGAGTATGCTGTCAATCAGCAAATTTCTGACCGCGACTGTCCTCTGTAGGGCATCTTTATTGTTCTCGTCTCTTAATGAATATAATAAGGCTGCTGCTCCTCCGAGTCCCAGTCCAAAAGCGACTGCCAGGGGAGCGCTGCGACTGCTGCCTCCTGAACCCCGGTGTGACACTACAGTTTGTACTTCTACATGTTCCTGCTTACCTGAAGAGGAGTTAGAAAAGTGTCCTAAAGGCCTTGCTGTCATAACATTTGGTTGCCGACGGAGACATCTCGTGATTGTCCTTATGAGACATCGATTGCCATATGATGTTGCCATGTTGCATCAGATGTATCGTGGAAGAAAACACTCAATCCAGATGGAAGCAGGACTATACGCTGTCTAACTCATTATATTAGCAAACGTTTCTTTGAAAATAATTTTTAAAAATGTTATCTTTATTCTATAATGTTCTTCACATAAGCTTGTAGAGGTGTGCCTGTCAAATCCTCTGCTCTGACTGACTGACTGTAGAGTCTGTGACTTTACCGGAAGTAGTATTTGGTCAACGAATCTGCGCATGTCTGGACATGTCTGATGAGAGAGGGGCTGCATACTAGCATACTACTCTTGAGTAGTATGCTGGTATGTGCTCAATTAGAAAATCGATTATCTTTGATTAATTTGGTGATGCAGTTAGGGTAAGATGGGACAAGAATGTGTTCTTTAAAAAACTATTAATGTGGCTATTATTTAAAAGTTGTATATCTAGGGCACAGCTAGTGATGGGAGAAACGAATCTTTTCAAAACCACGAATCAAGCTTCGCAAAATGATTCACTGTTTCGAAGCGCTCGAAAATCCACAGACCAGTTCATAGCAGCGAAAACTCAGTCCCGAATAAAACTCTTCCTTTTATTATACAAATGTGTCATGAAATTTGTTTAAAATCATATATAGAAACTGGTTCATGAACCATTCAAATTTCGAATCATTTCGTGTAACGAAGCCTCGTTTCGAATCACTGGTTCGAAACAAATGATTCGCAAAGGTTTCGAAGCTTCCAAAAGCGCCCTTCACTACGGCACAGAGATGATCACTTATGAATTGAACTAATGCATAGTCTCTTGCTAAACGTTAGTGTTCATGGCTATATTTTTTGGCACTTCTCCTTACAAACTGAGGGATGAGACTAAATTATCTTCTGTGGTAAGTTCCTTTTTTTTCTACGTTTAAAGGAATTATGATTAATTTACTACACACCACACCCCTTACTGGAACTTTATTCAGTAGCCCCTCACAGCAGAACACAGGAGAGCCAGGGGGTGGAGATGGGTAGGTTTAGGGATATATATATAAAGTGTGAGGAGTTGGATCTGGATCTCATGTTCTGCAGTGAGGACCATCTCACATTATGTGGGCATTTTTAGATGCCAACTACGACGACATTGGTTGGAGCATTTACTGTATGGACTGTTTTAACTGATGAACACCATCTTAACAAATCAGTTCCAAGAGACTTTAGTATATTTGAGACACTTTGAAAACGAGTTCCTCACACAGCACACACACACAGAGAAAGATATCACTCACCACACCCACTGAGTCTCTCATATAGGGTCAGAAGACAAAGAACTCATGTGAATCAATTTTGAGAAAAAACTTTTTTTATCCAAACAAACAGCTTAAACCATGACACTGACAGTATATATTTTATTTACATAGGTATTTTTGCTCTTCGAATTGTTTTATCACTGAAACGCAGTCCGTTTGACAACACGTCCTTCTTTATCGATTGCAAAATTGTAGTTTTTCGGGTTGTCAAGAGCCTCTTCAATCCGCTGATCTAGATTATCCAGTGTGATGAAGTCCTTTGCTTCTTCCTGAAACAGATGAATGCAAAGAGTTAAATCATAAATCCATAACCCCCTCCCACCTTGTTCTGTTGCATCCTATCATTGCAAAATACTGAAAGATTCACCTGTAGTTGAAGAATTTGTCTTTCTTTCTCTTGAATGTAGTTCTCCAGCTCTTGCTGGCGTAAGAGTACTGCTTCTCTCCTTTTCATTTCCGCTTCCTCAGCCTCCTTCTGTACACGCTGCTCTCTGGAAGACCAGATGATACACAAACGTTTCAATCAGCAACAAAATGCAGTCTATTCAACTGCGTCCTGCAGTACTACAAACGAATCAGAGCAACAAAACTGCAGTGTGCTTATAATATACAGAACGATATCGTCCGCTGGATGCTAATCAGTGTTGCCAGATTGGAAATGTCCATCAGAAGCTCAAAATTATAGTATTTGGAAGAAAATTATCATGCACGAGTTTTTAGTATAGATAAATGAACTAAATAAATAAATAATGATTTTTACAATGGAATGAATCAATACTGAACTTACTTAAGCTGGACAATCGCACTATTTTACATGCTGTACAGCCAAAATTATCTTGACCTGCAAATTACAACAATAGGCATACCTTAGTGGGAAACAGCTGACCTAAAAGCGCTGGCAGGAACGTTAACTTGTGCTCGTGAGAGAGAGTCATTCTCCACGATGATTGGCCGAGAAGACGCAACATGCCTAACAACGTTCGCGTACTCCTTATAATCATGACGTAGTGGATCCACAGCTAGATCAATGAGTATATGCCGATTATAACGATGATCATTTGAAGTGTCACAAAATTCTGAAATTATCGAACATTATGGGATTTTTCTCATTACTGATCATACAAAAGGTCAAAATTATCATACAAATACAAAAAATTTTGTAGGTCTGGCAACACTGATGCTAATATAGTCATCATTCTTGGTGTGAACGGGCCTTAAAGGGATAGTTCACTCTAAAATGAAAATTAAGTCATAAATTACTTAACATGGTGCTGTTCTAATTCTAATTTATGGACCACAAAAGGAGAATTTAGTCCTGCTCATAATGTATTATGTGAAATGTGAAATTCACTCCGTCTTGCCCTAAAAAACACACAAGTTGTGAGAAATCAAGATTAACAAAAACAAGACATGAAATACAACGCCTAGAAATCACAAAAAAGTATCCATGTCTGTATACAGTCAAAATGACAGCTGACAGATGTGCACAACATGATAACTTTTTGTTACGACAAACACAACGGATATATTCATCTCAGAGAAGAAGGTACATGGGTTGTATTTCATGTCACATGATAATCTCTTTAATCTAACTAGAGTGAACTGCAGCGCTAAGAGTTTCATGAACGCGCATGTCATGCAGAGAAGGCCAACAGCCAAGGTCAAGAATTTTGTTAAATAATACATAAAATTTCTGTTTTTCACCAAACCCTATAGTATACCCCAGAACACTTGGAATATACAGCACGTGTCACATGGGATCATTCTGTGATAATTTTATGTCTTCCAGCTTGATGCTGGTCGCTATTTACTGCCATTATATGGACAAGCTCAAGTTGGACATATTTTAAATTCTCCTTTTGTGGTCCATAAAAGAAAGAAGGGCATACAACATTAAAACACCACCAGGGTGAGTAAATTAATTTTAATTCAGGGTGAACTAACCATTTAAAGGATTAGTTCACTTTTAAATAAACTTTTCCTGATAATTTACTCACCCCCATGTCATCCAAGCTGTTCATGTCTTTCCTTTTCAGTCGAAAAGAAATTAAGGTTTTTGATGAAAACATTCCAGGATTATTCTCCATATAGTAGACTTCAATGGGAACCAAACAGTTGAAGGTCATAATTAGTTTCACTGCAGCTTCAAATTGTTCTATGCGATCCCAGATGAGAAATAAGGGTCTTATCTAGTGAAACCATCGCTCATTTTCTGAAAAAAAATTGACAATTATATAAGTTTTAACCAGAAATGCTCATCTTGAATAGGGCTGCACGATTTGGGGAAAATGNACCATGCGCGCCACACGTGCCACTGCCTAAACTGAAACTGACTGCTCTTCTTTTTATTAGCGGTGTATAAAATGGGCAAACAGCTCTCAGAAAATGGGTTGTCGTGTCCACACATGTATTTATTTATTAAATTAATATTATTTTATTTCATAAAATCGCAGCATTTTGCGTCATATAATCGCACAAGCTTGACATCGCGATTGCGATTGCGATATGATTAATCGTGCAGCTCTAATCTTGAACTAGCTCTCTTCTTCTCCTCTATTAGAATTCCAGCAGTGTAGACACTGCTAAGTGTATTACTGCCCTCCAAAGGGTCAAAGTTTGAACTAATTGTTATATACTATTGAACTAGCATATTGCATATAAATATTAGTTCAAACTTTGACCTGTGGAGGGCAGTAATACGCTTAGCAGCGTCTACACTGCTGGAATTCTAATAGAGGAGAAGAAGAAGAGAGCTAGTTCAAGATGAGCATTTCTGGTTAAACTTATATAATTTTCAATTTTTTTCAGAAAATGAGCGATGGTTTCACTAGATAAGACCCTTATTTCTCATCTGGGATCGTGTAGAACAATTTGAAGCTGCAGTGAAACTAATTATGACCTTCAACTGTTTGGTGCCCATTGAAGTCTACTATAAGGAAAAAAATCCTGGAATGTTTTCATCAAAAACTTGAATTTCTTTTCGACTGACGAAAGAAAGACATCTTGGATGACATGGGGGTGAGTAAATTATCAGGAAAAGTTTGTTTAAAAGTGAACTAATCCTTTAAGCGTATCCCAGCCAAAACTCATCCTGTTTTCCCCCCGTTTTCAAGTATTTTAATTACGAAATTGTATATTGTTTATATTATTATAGGGGTACAGTTAGGTTTAGGGATAGGTTTGTAGCTATAATTATTACCATACATCAGGTCTGTATTTGATTTTATGATTTATTTTATGTTTCATTAATAGCAGTTATAATATAAAGCAATATAAGTTAGCCTTACAAACATTTCTTAAATAAAACATGTACACAGCGTAACTTGAAGAGCCGTGGTACACAGACAGACCCTTTTCACAAAATGCCCCTCATCTGTCTAAATGACTCACCGTATTTTACGTAATCTGAGGTTCTCAGCATCATTCCAGGCCATTAGTGACCGATGCTCTTCAGCCTCTCTTTTAGCTCTCTCCTCTGCTGCAGAACCAACCTCATCTTCATATTTCTTCCTCAACACCTGCTCCTTGAACTCAAGTCTACATGCATAAAATGTTTAAGCATGATTGTCAATCTCAAATGGCAAAAGATACCACTGTGATAAAATAGACAATTAAAGGGGTAGAGTGACCTTGGCAATCACAGATCTGCATTCACTGGACATCATGATCAGTGAGGAAATGATTTAATGTCATGCAGTCTTACCGCAGGGCTCTCAGGATCAAATTGTACTCAGTAAAACGCTCCTTTAGTACAACCATTTCCACTGGATCCACGGGAGGGGGAGTCTTGATCCGGCCCAATTTTGACTTCGCTTTGGGGTCTGTGCGAGATTTTCTTCCCCTGACAGATTCGACCAAAACAGTAGCGCGAGGAGCGAGAAGACGGACTACAGGATCATGACACCTCGATAAAGCCCGCAACATGTTGAAGATTATCTATAGTTGTGATTAACAGTAAGCGTCTATACAGTTAAAACCTGAAGGAATGAATGAATAAAGCACAAGTAACAGATTCCAGCATGGCTAAATAACATTGAGCATCTTCACTGAGGCCGCCATGTTCTTGAACTTTAACCACGGAAGATGTTTCTTTACTCGATGTACAATCACTGGCTGAACTGAACGCAAAGCGCTCTCTACTGCCTCGTGCTGGAAATAAACAGAACTGTCTGTGATGAAGATCGTGTGGTAATTAACGATTCTGGTTCATCTTAATGATTTATGTTCCTAACTAGGGTTGCCACCAGTCCCGTGAAATACGGAATCGTCCCGTATTTACAGCCAAAATGACGCGTCCCGTATCAAATCAATACGGGACGCGATTTGTCCCGTATTTTACATAGGTCCACATTATGCAGCATCCCATGCAAATCACCCCACCCGCATTGTGTGAAGACACGTCCTATTCTGCCCCTGATTGGGTAATACTCGCTGCCATCATGGTTTGATTGGTTTGTTTCAGGTTCATGGGCCGTGAATCACGGCCAATCAGAGTCAGAGGAGGGCGGGACGCCGCCTCGCCGGTTCTGGATAGTGTAATGTTTTTTTTTTTTTTATCACCTCAAGTTTTTGATTGATAACGTTAGATTTCATATGCTGCCTATTAAGAAATAATGTTAATAATGTGAATTAATCATGTTATGGTATGATTTGTTTATTAAGGTTAATTTGTACAGTCAGACACATAAGCATTACTTTAATAAGAGATAAGAGAGATATATTTAATACAAATATAGTTCCTATGTGAATAAAATAAACAACCATTTGTTATGCTTAACCAATTTAAATAATTGCATCATTCAATACTATAGAATTAGCAATAGACAATATAAAAATAGAATAAATAAATACATAAATTTACATTACTTACCAATAATAAAAATGTTGTTAAGTGTTTTACTTAAATAAGAAATGTTTGTAGATATTATATCATTTACAGTTATTTAGGTGTGGTTTCACTGTTTGGATGGTGTTACTGCAAACAATGACAAATATTTGAGCCAAAATCTTTGTTCACAACAAATGACAATTTACAATTTGTTTAATTTATAATTACTAAGTTATGGATCTGTTAATTTAATAAGTTAATAAAATATGGTTCACATCTCACAAGTTCCTCCAAAAGCTTATTTTTTGTGGTCTCAGTCACACTTTTTTGGCCTATGTTTATTATTGTCATAGCTGTGTATTTAATATGACCACTTAAGTTGTGATAGTGAGAGACTGAGTGCATCTGTTCACACTGATTTCAATAGCAGATATCTTATTATAATGTCCAATGGTATCAATCTTAATATTTTCATGAAAACATGTTTTAAGTTATGATATACCACCACTGGCACGCCATCGGGACTGTGGTCATCGTGGCCCCGAGGGGTGTGGCCCCCGCTGCGGCAGGCGTCCCTTATTTTTCTGTATTGAAGGTGGCAACCCAGGAATCCTAACTGTTCCACTAAATGTTCTAGCCTACTTCTGAGGAAGACATATCTGGGGGGGAAAAACTATCTAAAAGCGTTTGGAGGCGGTATAAATTAGGTAATAAGGTAATCAGGTGGTCTTAACTGTTGGATAAAAATACTAAACAAACAAGCGTTTTGTAACATGTGACAAAAACGCATTATCTTTACACAATGTCTTATGAACTGCCACTAACTGCGACTGATTTATATGGAAGGCCATTTCCGCCACATAAGCAGGAAAATTTGATAGACTATGCATAAAAATTATATAGGCTACTAAGTCGTAATTATGAGCAGTGTTGGGGGTAACCAGGGTTGGCAGGTTTTTACAACAAAACCCGTCCAATTGCTCTTCAAAAGTAGCCCAAAACTAGCCCAATCGCATTTCAGGGGGGTCTCACAGTAAAAAATAACGGTTTGGGGGGTAAAATTCACGTTTTTGGCGGGACTCCACAGGTAAAATTCGCATTCCAGGGACTAAATATAAATTTTTTTTGGGTCGATTCAACCCACAGACACGAAAAACAACCTGCGGCAACAGTGTAAAAGTAGCCCAATTCAGCGGGAAAACCGCGGACTTGGCAACACTGGGGGTAACGCACAAGTAACGCGAGTTACGTATCTAGATTACTTTTCAAGTTAGTAAAGTAACGTGTTACTTTTTCAAATAATGTTTGTTTTCCAATTTATTGACTGACAGCTCTCCTGTCATATGTTGAGAGAAATCGGGAGTTAAAGGATTAGTTCACTTTCTAATTAAAATTAACTGATAATTTACTCACCCCCATGTCATCCAAGATGTTTATGTCTTTCTTTCTTCAGTCAAAAATAAATTAAGGTTTTTGATGAAAACATTCCAGGATTATTCTCCATATAGTGGACTTCAATGGCGCCCAAACGGTTGAAGGTCAAAATTACAGTTTACAGCGATCCCAGACGAGAAATAAGGGTCTTATCTAGAGAAACCATCACTCATTTTCTACTTTTTTTTTAAAATTTTATACGTTTTAACCATAAATGCTCATCTTGAACAAGCTCTCTTCTTCTTCTTCTCTATTTGAATTCCAGCAGTGTAGACACTTCTAAGTGTATTACTGCCCTCCACAGGTCAAAGTTTGAACTAAATTGTCATATACAATATTCTAGTGCAAGTATATAACAATTAGTTCAAACTTTGACCTGTGGAGGGCAGTAATACACTTAGCAGTGTCTACACTGCCGGAATTCAAATAGAGAAGAAGAAGAAGAAAGCTAGTTCAAGATGAGCATTTATTGTTAAAACTTATATAATTAATTTTTTTAAGAAAATGAGTGATGGTTTTTCTAGATAAGACCCTTATTTCTCATCTGGGATCATGTAGAATGCTTTGAAGCTGCACTGAAACTGTAATTTTGACCTTCAACCGTTTGGGCTCCATTTAAGTCTACTATATGGAGAAAAATCCTGTAATGTTTTCATCAAAAACCTTAATTTCTTTTCAACTGAAGAAAAAAAGACATGAACAGCTTGGATGACATGGGGGTGAGTAAATTATCAGGAAATTTTTATTTGAAAGTGAACTAATCGTTAAAGTGCAGAGGTGTTGTTTGTTTGCGCTGTCTAATCATGATAGTTATTATAGACTAGTTCTAGATTAAATGTGAGCATATTTACATCCTTTTCGTTTAATGAGCAAGCTTCGGACCGGCTCTCATTGCATGTCTTGCACAGGCTCACACTCAAACACACAGCAGAAGAGGTACTGTTGCTTTATTCAGCATGTGTTCAGGTACAAACATACAGCACCATTCAGTTCAGAGACTGTCAAGATAAACAGACTCGGTTTCTTGTTCATTTCCAAATTACTGATAATTGACTTACATTATAACTTGGATGACACAACAAAAGCAGATGAGAGCATAGCTGTATTTTAACCACAAGTCTAAAAACTTCAGTTCTAGAGCTCTTATTATTTCTACTCTTGATTTTTCAGTCATGCTTTTATCATGTCAATCACTGTAAATTGCTAAAGCAAAATAATCAAATAAACTCAACAAAACAAACATATGAGAAGCAGAACACAGACAGATAGTAAACTAAATGTTAGGCTACTACAACGTTCACTAAAAATAACACATTATAACTAAAACATAACTCTTGCACTAACTACATATAATCTAAAGAGCCAGGGATGGTGGACAGTGTCCTGTTGGCTGATTCTTGGTCTAATGTCAAATTAACAAATTGGCCTTAGTCTATTCCTAGCATCCAAAGCAAGCTGAGATTGAACAACGATTCACCTCAACAAACAATTGGTTAAAAGTTTGCATATTGGGGATCATTGGCTAATCAGCTCAATGGGTGCTGGGAATCAAACATAAAGACATTGCAATGGATTTATTTGCAGAACAGTATAGTGTTCTTCAAGTGGAACCTTCTATGGTCCTCCATGAGAATCTGCCAACATGACACCGAGCTCTGGCTGAGTGAGTGCTGCCCCTAGCGATGTCTCCAAGGTGGTCATTTTTCCATTTCGAGTGTAAAGAAGAAGGGGGACCTCCTTATGTGTACCTCTTGTGTGACACAAGGGCTCGTCTGACTTTAAAGCAATGATATGCTGAGGCTCTGTTTCATGGTTGGATGGTGGAATTTGGGTAACTAAAGAACTAGGATCGGAGGTAAATACAATGGTTATGGATGTGAATTTGGCAAAGAGGGTCTTAAATGCTGGGTCCAGGGCTGTGTTTCTCAAAAGCATTGTGAGCTAAGTTTATCGTAGAGACCATTGGTGGCAATGGTTCTACGATCTACTTAGGTTTATGATGCTTGTGGGAAATGCAGCCCGGGTTAGTCAAGTTTTTTGGGGAAAAAAGTAAGTTTATTTGCCTATCAGTGTTTGAATCTGGGGGGATGATGTTGTAGGTTAGTATTTTAGGATCTTAAGGTGTGTCTCTCCCTCAATGGTATTCAAAATATGAATATGATGAATGTGAGTAATTGGGATTTTGTGTTTTAGGGGTTTAGGCAAGGGCTGGGAAGGTGGAATATGTAAATCGAAATTCTTCTCCCTCCAGGAGTTTCCTGTTAAGACAAAAATGAAGGTCAATTCAAAACAAACCACATCACATCAATACCCATTTGTGATCTACCATCCAAGTTAGTTCTCACATATTTGTGATTCTTTTAAATGTGAATCTGATTCAACTGCAAGTGTTATATTTCAAGGATATTACCTGTAAGCTGCAATCTCAACATCCAAAGCCATCTTCACGTTAAGCAGATCTTGATACTCCCGCAAATAGCATGACATTTCCTCTTTCGCATCAGCAATGTCCCTCTCTAGGTCACTTATCTTCCCCTAGAAGTTATTCAGAGAATATTTCAAAGCATAAATTCGTGCCTAAATGATTAACTGACAGAAATATTTTTATACTGTATTTGTGCCAGAGTAGTAACTTTACAGATTTTGCTCAGCAATATCTTTTCCTCTCAGCCTCATTTGTTCTACTCAGTTTGTCAGTCATGACTCAGCACTGATGGAATGAGTCAGCATCAGTAACATTACTGCAACTTTGGTATCACTTGGACATTATAATGACAAAAGCACAGCAGAAATAGTATTCCATCAATGTTGAGACTGTAGAACAGTAAAGGTCAGCACAATGACTTTGTTTCATCATTTGTTGCCTCGTGAGGAAGCACAAAGATTTTAGACAAAGAAAATTGTACTTTTATGGGAGAACAGCTTATCACTGGGGCAGTACCCTTAAAGGGACAACTTTAAACCTTTTTATCCTTCAAAGTATCACAGTAGTAGCTTAAAAGGATAGTTCACCCAAAAATGAAAATTCTGTCATCATTTACTCCCCCTCAAGTTGTTCCAAACCTGTATACATTTCTTTGTTCTGCTGAACACAAAGGAAGATATCTGGAAGAATGTTTGTAACCAAGCAAATCTCGCCCCCCCCATTGAGTAATATTTTTTTGTCCTACTATGGTAGTCAAAGGGGGGGCGAGATCTGCTTGGTTACAAACATTCTTCCAAATATCTTCCTTTGTGTTCAGCAGAACAAAGAAATTTATACAAGTTTGGAACAACTTGAGGTAGAGTAAATGATGACAGAATTTAAATTTTTGGGTGAACTATCCCTTTTAGGGTACGTATTACAACTAATATGCATCTTTAATAGGTAGATATAGTCTCTTTAAAGGTACGGCCTTAGTGGCAAGCTGTTGTGCCCCTAAAGGTAAATTTTTAGCACATTTTGTCTGAGCATTATGCCCCTAAATACAAATACGATACGAGTGACTCTACAGACGCATTGAATTGGTTTTATTGCACATGTGGTGCAATTATGATTGATTACTGCCAGTGATTTATACCTGGTACTTGGTGACCTCAGTGTTCTGCGTCTCCTCAAGTTCCCCCAGTTGTGCATTCAGTGAATCGATGACGTTCCTCAGTGCTTCGACCTCAGCTGAACGAGACTGCAGCAGCCGTCGGTACTCAGAGGTCTCCTCACGCACCAAGCGCACAGCCTCCTCCTGCTTATCTGTCAGCTCCACTACGCTCGCCACCTTCCCCTGGAACCAAGCCTCGGCGGTTTGCATGTTGCGTCCAGCCAGGCTCTCATACTGCGCTCGGATCTCTCTCAGAGCGGCTGACAGGTCCGGTCTGCTTGTGTCCAGCTCCACGCTGAGGCTGGCAACCTGTAGCTGGACCCTCAGCCCCTCCTGCTCCTCCGCGAACACTTGCTTCAGGAAGGTCATCTCCTGTGCCAGGGAGTCAACGCTGGCCTCCGCATCACAGCTGCACAGAGCGATTTGGCCTGCCTCCTCTCGCAACCGCTGCAAGTCCGCCTCTGCCCGGCTACGCCGCCGTGCCTCTTCCTCCCAGCGCTCGTGCAGCTGTGCATGCGCCTCCCGCAATGTCTCCCTCTGCGCCTCCATGCGAGCTTTAGTCTGGGCCTCTTGGTGCAGCTGCTCTCTGAGGCCCCGTACTTCCTGCAGGTAGAGCTGCTGCAAGCGGGACGGCTGACTCTGCCTGCGCCGTAGGGCCTCCAGCTGCTGGAGCAGAGCCCGGTTTTGCTGCTCGAGGTGTCGCACCTTCTCAATGTAGGATGCAAAGCGGTTGTTTAGACCCACCAGCTGCTCTCGTTCTTGGGCCCGCAACTCCAACAGCTCCGCATTCACTACACTCGCCTGAATCAGGTCGCTCTGCTCCCAGCGCTGCTGAGGCTCCAAACGCATCGGCCTCCTGGAGGAAGACAAGGGCCCCCGGGAGAGTCGATAGGTGGTGGTACTGGAGTGGGAATCTTCCCTTCTCCGTGAGAGGGAGGAGGAGATGAATGGGTCAAAGCTCATGATGCAGGATTTTTAGTTGTTTTTTGTTTGGTTTTCAAATGATGTTGATGTTTTGTTGGTTGGAGAAGTTTTTCTTTTTAAGTCCCCCTTGTTCTGCACACCATTAGTGGAGATGAACCGGCACTGCACCAGATCAGAAATGCTGCAGAGCAGTGTGCTTTATACAGGACACACATTCACACTCTCTCCGTACACACACACACACACAGATCCTCAGCCAATCAACAGCTCAGCAGTGTCATGATGCTGCCGATTGGTTTTGTGTTTCTTTTTTTGCTGGAGTAGCATATCAGGAGGAAGGGAAGATTTATATATTTTTATTATAGGATCACTCTAAATCTTTTCAGACAAATGTTTGAAATGTTATTCAAATGGCTATATGAATCTGTGTGTGAAACCTTTTAAAGAAATCCATGCAGTTATATTTAGAATATGGGAATAAACGATAACCCCTTCAGAGCCTTTTTTTCCCCACTGAGAATTTTTTTTATCCACTTGATATTTGCTATTCTTTAATGTATAAATGATTCTAAAAAAAAAACAAGATTTGTGCAAACTCATTTTTTATTCAGTTTTTTTTTTCATGTCCACTACAATGGACACCAGGACTGAAGCATCAAAAAACTAATCATATTTTAACCATACAATACTCATCAACTAGAATTTAAACAGTATGTGAACTAGCATTGAAGATTTTGAAAAGAACACATACTGTAACAATAAGAAATGCAATAATAATGTAGGAAAAAATGTAAGATGGTAGGATGAAGACTCAAAAACATGATCGGTTCTTTTTGTTGGTTGCAGTGTGTGAATAGGAGCATGTGTATATGTCTGTGTGTGTTTGTGTGTACTTGCTGGTTTTGATATGATTGTGTGCATATAGCATCAAGGCATCAGTGTGTGTGTGCTGTGTATGCACTCATTTCACGAGTCTGCTTTTGTCGCCACTAGTTCGGCGGCGTTGGCTTGGTGTGTTTCGAGTAAAAAAGGAGCTCCTCCTCCTCCTATTTGGTGAGCCATGCCTGTCTTTTGTGATCCCTGAAATTATGGGTCATACTTTCATTGTGATTGGTTGATCAGGGACCAATCAGTGACCAGGCAGTACTCATATTATAAAAACATAAAATCTTATTGGTTTAAACCAAAAATGTGATGTTCATTCAAATGAATGCAGGGTCTGAAGGGGATAAACTAAGATTTTAAACCTCTTGTTCTCGCTCTTCCAGGAATGGCGCAGCCTCTGGCTGATATCCTTGAGTCTCAGAAGGGTGAGTCTCTGAGAAATTATCTGATTCAGCAATGTCTCCTCCCTGTAATGGTGAACAGTCAGTTGTTTCAAGATTTATAGGATAAATGTTAAGAGGAGTTTTTCCACTACACTCTGGCATCAGAGGATAAACATAAGGGTAACACATTACAGCAATGCAATAAAATGCATTTAAAAGTGTTTAACATTATTTTAGTTCCTTAATTTTAATTAACACTTGGTAATGCAATTAAACAATGCAAAATAATACTAATAAATTTCAGCTGTGAAAAAGTTCCATTACTAGATCATCATATACTGCTGACTTCAAATCATGTAGTTAAAATTCAAAAAATTTATATTTTAAGGAAAAAATGTGTGTATATGTTTGTGTGTTTGTGGGTGTGTTTGTGTGTACTTGCTGCTTATGATTAAAGGGGTGGTATAATGCCACTTTTACAAGATGTAAAATAAGTCTCTGATGTCCCCAGAGTGTGTGAAGTTTTAGCTCAAAATACCCTACAGATAATTTTTTATAGCATGTTAAATTTGTCAATTTTTGAGGATGAGCAAAAACGCTCCGTTTTTGTGTGTCCCTTAAATGTAAATGAGCTGCTGCTCTCAAAAGGGGGCGGAGTTTCAGGAGCTCATGTTAGCAGCTCCGATTAAAGTTACTTCACACAGACTCACTGAAAATGTCAGAAAATGTTCAGCCTTTTATGTTCAAAATGGAGTCGGACAATGATGGAGAGACTCAAGAAGAAGTGACAACATATAGAATGCAACAGGACGTTTCTGAATGGTTAGTTGATGAATTTATGAAGCTGATGTGGTATATTAATTAGTCATCATTAATTAGTATATTCTGTTATGATAATAAATCGCTTGTGTGGGAACTGTTGTAAGATGCCTACAGAGCCAGAGAATATATGCTGCATGAAGATAGAACAGGTATAGTTTAGTTTAATTATGGTTATAACTTTTCATTTTGTCATCTTGCTTTTATGACATGCTATTGCATTTGTGTTACGTACTGTAATGCAATAACATGGCCTCACCCACTTTGTTGCGTGTTCTCGGGGGCACGGTTTATTTAAATTCTAGGGTTAGTGATGTCACCAATCCGGGAAGAAGCTCGTTGTAGTCCCTACCAGCCATTTGTTGTAGTCCTTAAACAGAGAATTCTTTAACACTGCATTCACACGGGGCATCAGCATCAACGCTTGACGGAGGGCGTGTCTGAAGCTTGTGTTGTCGCGACCGTTATAGTGATAACAGCCAATCACATTACTTTACGGTGTTGCACTAACGCAATTGGCTACCCACAATTCAGTTCGGCAACGCATGACGTCACCCATTCAAAGTAAATGAGAAGCGTTAACGCCGGCGGCCCGTGTGAATGCAGCGTAAAAGACAATATCTCTGTTTGCTTTGAACTTTCAGCGCTGTAACTTTGCAGATGTTGTTTATGCTCAAGCAGCAACATTACACACTAACTAAAGTTAAAAAAGTGAAATTGCAATGAACCACCGCTTTAATATATGATTGTGCGCATATAGTATCAAGGCATCAGTGTGTGTGTGTGTTGCTGTGTATGCACTCATTTCACATTTGCTGTTTCTGTTTTTCACTAAAACTAATGAAAAACTGAATGACAGTTTATGGTCACAACATTGAAGACATAAAATCAAACAAAAAATATTAATTGATTTTAATAAAACCTAATGTCCATTGTGCTGGACACCAAACTTTTAAAAAAATCCTGTGTTCTACAGCTCTGAAAGATCTTCAAACTTTGATTATTATCACTTGATACTATTAAGATTATAATAGGTGTAAGGTGATGATGCTACCAAGAACATAACTCTGCATATAAAAGGAAAAAAAAGGTCAGATTAAGTTATGGGTCATACTTTCATTGTGATTGGTTGATCAGGGACCAATCAGTGACCAGGAAGTACTCATATTATAAAAACATAAAATCTTATTGGTTTAAACCAAAAACCATGTGATGTTCATTCAAATGAATGCAGGGTCTGAAGGGGTAAAACTAAGATTTTAAACCTCTTGTTCTCGCTCTTTTAGGAATCTTGCAGCCTCTGGCTGACATCCTTGAGTCTCAGAAAGGTGAGTCTCTGAGAAGTTATCTGATTCAGCAATGTCTCCTCCCTGTAATTGTGAACACAGACAGTTGTTTCAGGATTTATATGATAAATGTTAAGAGCAATATAAGTTTAGATCCCCATTGAGGAGTTTTTCCACTACACTCTGGCACCAAGGCATAAACATCAGGGTAACACATTACAGCAATGCAATAAAATGCATTTAAAAGTGTTTATCATTATTTTAGTTCCTTCATTTTGTTAAACAACAACTAAGTTGTAAACCAAACAACATAAACCTGTGACTTTACTCTTTGCCCTCAAATATTCAGCCTCTACATCAAAGTTACCTGTGGTGTGCACTGTGCCGCAAATTCCCTCAGCGCATAAAGTTCCTTCTGTACACTGAAAGACAATCAATTAACACTTGGTAAAGCAACTAAACAATGCAAAATAATACGAATAAACTTCAGCAGCTGTGAAAAAGTTCCATTACTGGATCATAATATACTGCTGACTTTGAATCGTGTAGTTATTATTTTAAGGAAAAATGTAAACTTACTCTCTCCCTGCAACTGCCCCTGTAAATCAAGAGTAAAGACAATGACAGTGAGCTGCATCATTGACAGCTCTTATACATGTGTCAAAACATACCAATGAAACTTACAGTACGTATAGATCTGTAAAACCAGCCACACACCAGACATAATGCTTTCAAACGGCAGCACTATTACACGCAGATCATCCACTGTTCTCTCCCCCTCGTCTTGTAAACAGAAGAATTTAGTGTCCTCTTCAACAGAACCTTACAAAAATATTGTTTAAGTGTTAAAACTTACAAACTTGCAGTATTAATTCTGTGGCAAGAGAAACAGAGTTGACCACTGGCAGACCTGCCACCCCATACATGAACAAAGTAGTGTAAATTACATCTGCAAAAGAGAAGTTAATAAGATATAGAAGGATTATGCATTTTTAAGCCCTACTGATTTTTAAAAACGTTAACAGATGCTTTTGCCACAAAGTAACTAAAATTCTGAATGTTTTCTTGACTTTCTTTCCTCATTTTCAGACTTTCAGTGTATTTTGTTACCAGGAACTGTTCTGAGGAATCGTGTTGGTGCAATCGCAGTCAAGATGTGGAGCAGCAATGTGACAAAGATCCATCCAAAACGCTCTATGATCAATGACACATTATAATAGTCAGGTAACAATCGCTGGAAAGACATGCTATACCATAAAAGTAAAAAAAAAAAAAACTTGGCACAAACCAAGCAAAACGTAATAGTAACAATGCAAGCAACTTGTTTTTTCCTAAATGAATAGGGCAACTGATTTTGCTGACATTTGACACCAACTTACCGTTCGTATACTCCAGAATCTTGTTAAGATAATATAAAATAAATGCAGTGTGCCCGATGAGCGTAACAACCATAACGTTTACCCAAACTAAATCTAGGACAAAGATAGTGAGAGACAGAAAGATCATCATTGATACACCCAGCATGTTACTTCAAAAAATATAATTTAACACATTCACATTCAGGGGGGGAAAAAAGATTTCAGTCCAAATTTTCAAAGTCAGTCATTGATTTTGGAGTATTTGTCTGCAAGCTAATTTAAATTGCCTAATCAGCCAGAGGGATCATGGCAAATAAACATTTTGATTTGTGACACGTAAAATGAAAACTACATTTGTTTGTGTACTTACAACATCTCCATATGAGTGCATGAAGTTGATTTTTGTCAAGTTTTGAACAAAGGTACTGTCGAATTGCTGGAATTGGAAGAACTATGAATGATATGGCAGCAGATATTCCCCCAAAAGCATATGTCATTATAATCATGGCTGAAAATTAAAAGACACATTTTAATATCTGTAAGTGAATAAATATCTAAAACAAGAGACATATCCTGGATAACTTATAAATACAATTCCTACTTACATTCATCAACACTTGGTGATCTATAGAAGAAGAGACGCATTTGAAGAAAGTTGCTTGACTGCATGAGAACGTGTCCTAATGACTCTACATGACAGAAATCACACATATGACCATAGACCATTACACTTTACATGCAGCCTAGTGGTTAAAGATCTGGAAATCTGGCCTTGATGTAATTGTAGACAATTTCATAAGCATAAAAACTACAACAGAATACATTTTTACATACTTGTTACAAATCGAAGGGAAAAATGAATATCAAAAAAACGTGTCAAGAAAATGTTGCTTAAAGCTTGAAGAGATGCCGGCATGGATGACAGCAGAATAACCCCAACACTGACAAGCACAGCTTCATTCCTCTGAGATGCATTCCAAAGATCATGAAGAACAGCTAAAAAAGAAAGATGATACAAGAATTACATATATCTATAATTGTATCCCTTAAAACTCATCCTTGATAATCAAAATTACATATTTAAATGTTTTTTTTTTCCTCTGAAAATAATTTCTTCATGCCTGAAATAGCTTGAATGTAACATCATGTACACCCTTGCTTCATTTAGGAACCATAAATATGCTAATTGGTCCCCGCCTCCACTCAATCCCACCACCTGATCCACCCGGTCAACTTTACTGTGGTAAATGCTGCACAATGGCAAGTAGAAATACTGGTTTAATTCAGCCATATACTGTATGTTTGAACCAACAGCTGATTCAGAAGAAGAGGAAGAGCGAATTATACAGGGTTGTCTACAAGTTGATGTATCAGAAAGGTAATGTGTTTTATGTATCGCTCTCTAGTCTCTACAATGTCGAACACATAACTGTAATTGATATTAGACTTTGGCTTGACTACGTTATCAAACAGTAATAATGTGTTGCTAATGTTACACAAACCATGTTTCCGTTCATCATCTCAGAGTCAGACTACCTTCTAAAAATCACCATCCTTAGAAACGCTTTGAACATCATAGAAAGTCATTGGAGAAAGGCATATAGTTCATCGTAACATCATAATTTACATCATATAGCGGGTGAATTATGTATATGTACGTGTTTTTTCTTGTCCCTTCTTAAAGGTGATTTTGTGCTCAATGATAGGAAAAGCCCCGCCCCGCATGTTGACGGAACTGGTTACATGTTAGTAATGGTAGGAAATGGGCGATTTCAAACTGCGTTTTTGAGTCTGTCTTTGGTTCACTGCAGTTTTAAGGAGAAAATACTCAGCAATGGTGTTGACTGATGAACGTTTTGCACGTTTTGTCTTAAAGTATATTAAAAAACTACATATATACATCAGGAGCATTTTCTCAGAGGAGCCAAGGGAGGCAGCGCCTACTCAAAAAAAAAAATTTAAAATAAAAAAAATTTGAGAAAACATACTGATGTTACAAAAATAAAACAATGCAAATATTACAAAATGTGACATTAAGAAGTGTAAAAGTCACTTGTTTTTATAAGGTAGGCAGGTAAGGTTACAGCAGGAGGCTCACCTCACTTTATTCCATTCAGTTACATTTACATTTAGTCATTTAGCAGACCCATTTCTCCAAAGCGACTTACAAATGAGAATAGTAGAATCAATCAAATCAACATGAGAACAACAGTATGTAAGTGCTGTGTGAAGTCACAGTTACATCAGTAAAGTGCTCGTAGCAAGTATTTTTTTTAAAAAAATTTTAATAAACACACAAATAGATGGAAAAAGAATAGAAATCAAAGTAAGTGCTACTAGTACTGGGTCAAGTGCTGACGAAAAAGATACGTCTTTAGCATTTTTTTGAAAATGGCTAGAGACTCAGCTGCTCGGATAGAGCGTGGCAGGTCATTCCACCAGCCAGGAACAGACCCGGAGAAGGTCCGTGAGAGTGATTTTGTGCCCCTTTGTGATGGCACCACAAGGCGCCGTTCACTTGCAGAACGCAAGTTTCTGGAGGGCGCATAAGTCTGAAGTAGTGAGTTAAGGTATAGCGGTGCAGAGCCAGCGGTCGTTCTGGCAAACATCAGAGCCTTGAACTGGATGCGAGCAGCTATTGGCAGCCAATGCAGACTGATGAAGAGAGGTGTGACATGCGCTCTCTTCGGTTCTTTAAAGACCAGTCTTGCTGCAGCATTCTGGATGAGTTGTAGAGGCTTGACAGTGCAGGCTGGAAGGCCAGCCAAGAGAGCATCACAATAGTCCAGTCTGGATAGAACAAGAGCTTGGACAAGAATTTGTGTGAAATGCTCAGTTAAAACAGAACCCCTAAAGCGTGTGGTGGGTTTGGTGGTGGGTAATTGAGAATGAATGGGGAAAAGTCATATGAGAGGAGGCAAACTCCATCCAAAAACTCTTGTTTTTGTGCGCATCCTCATCGAATCAGCCCCTATGAATCGGCCTGATGGCGTTAGAAGACTTATTAAAAAGTAAGTAAACAACTGTCACTTAGATATCACTGCTTTATGTCACATCAAAATCAAACTTGAAATGGCCTGAAAACATGATGACTGGGGTGGTTTAGTGAGCAGTTGGCTTGATGAAATTAAAGGTACATCTTTGTGTCTGTGACCAGTGTGTACAAGCTTGATGAATGTTAAAAATAAGATGACTATTAAAATTTAAAAAATGCTGAACAATAGTTCACAAATAATATATATATTGTTACAATTGTTACTGCCTTTAGTTATTATTTTGGAATAAATGTAAAAATTTATTAAAACACTAACTTTTTTTTTATATTTATAAATTTATATTTTGAAA
>RJVU01057857.1:6140665-6182183 GCA_003731715.1 Anabarilius grahami | reverse complement strand
TACACATAAACAAGATTAAAAACTTGATTTTCACCACAGGAGGTCTTTAAGTATTATTTGAACATATTAAATTAATAAATTCTTTACATTAAGACTTTAAAACCTGCCTCCTTACCTGAGCAAAATGCAGTGGAAATCAGAAGATATGCAATAGGAATACTTGTATATTCAATTACTCTGTGGATGAAACCTGGAAAATCAACTGGAAAAAATATTTTTTTTTTTAGAGGAATAAGACAATTATTTGTAAAACTTTCCATAACATTTACAATTTTTAAGAGTTTTAGAGAACTAGAACTTAAATGCAAACCATTTCATAAAAATGAAACCATATTCACACAGTTATATTTAAACATTTATATTAGCTGTGATTCCATAATTACTGTACAATTTACTGGCAAACTACCGATTCTTTTTCAGACTTCAAATTTGTGAACTAATTCTAAAGCACCAAGTAAGATGCATTTATGTACAATGCAGTATGAAATGCATTATGGAATATATAATACAATCAAACAATGTTTTTCATTAAAATACACATACCAGAAACTGTTGTATTCCAATTATAATAAGGAGCCATAAGAAACAATAAAATGATCCTTGTCAGATTAATTACTGCACACATCGTTACCTCAACTACAGACCCTGAGAAAAGCAGTAACAAAACAACAAAGTCATCAGAGGGAGAGAAAAAAAAGATGGTTAAATAATACCGTTGCTGACAATACATGCAGACTTAGAAAAGTTAAAGACACATACCTTCAATTACACCCCACAGAACAAATGCAATAGATAAACAGATGTTGGGACAGACAACTTGCAAATAATTTATGTACATGGGCTTTTTCCCAGTATCTGCAGAAGAGCATAAACGTCATTTACAATCATTTAGTATGACTGTTGTGTGTACTATTGTCTCTTTTTTAGAGCTGATTTACAGCAGAATTCAATTCAGTTTGCATCATTGAATCATTATCTTCCTGTTTATCACTGTAAAGCTGCTTTGAAACAATCTATATTGTATAAAGCACCATATAAATAAAGGTGACTTAGATATTTACATATAAACAGTGATGCAGTGGAAGAATAACAGAACAGCATCTTATTAATGTACAATTGCTATACATAAATAATGTAACACTTAAAAGCATACTTCATAATGCTTGATCTACCTACCTTTTCTGCTTATATAGATTGTGACCGGAATACTTAATACAAAAGTCACAAAGAGGGAAATAAAGCAAAGCATCAGTGTAATGATGTGCAGAGCAGACATTCCTACATGGGAGACACAATGATTTTACTGACATTAGATTAAGCTTGTGTTAAAAAGAACGCTTTGACACAACATTTGATATTAAAAAAAAAATTGTACTATAATGTACTAACCCAAACTTTTGAATGGTTCAGTGTATTTCTCAGATGACTTACCCAACCGCCCTATTTCCACAGTTGCAGAGCTCACTGAATATTCTGCGTGGACTTCACACATGTATTCTCCCTTGTCGGCAGTCTGGACATTTTTTAGTCTCAGTGAGAAGTTGCCTTTGGGAATTTCCTCTCTGAAGAACTCTGCTCTGTCTCTGTAATGCTCGTGAGACGATTCTGGGAATATCGTCCCATTTTGGAAAAGTAAGACAAGGACGATGTCTGACTTTTTGTCCACCTTCTTCCACGAGACCTCGTCAAAGTGTTGAGGAGGAATATGCGAGTCAATCATGCAATTTAGGACAACCTCCTCACCAACACGTCCAAACACAATTTCATCTTCTCCTGTCACAACTACACGCTCTGTCATAAATAAAATACAAATGATCATTCTGACCAAAACCACAACAAAACCGGCAGACTCTTTTAATAAATACTTACCCACATGTTGAATTGTAACAGGGATCTCTCCAACGTCCTGGTCAAAGTAAACTACACATCTGTAGATACCAGTGTCCTTGACTGTTATATTTTCCAACAGGATTGAAAAGTTTCCTTTAAATATCTGCTCGGGAAAAAAATGTGCTCTGTCCCTGTAAGACGGATACTGAGCCTCAGGTCTGACCTCTCCATTCTGAAACAAGTGCATGTATGCCTCTTCACCTGTCTTCTTCCATTCAACCTTCAGCTCCTCCACAGGAAAGGGGGTTTCCACAGAGCAGGGCAGGGTGATGGAGCCTCCCAGTTGTGCAACCAGAGACTGAGCAGGTCCTTGAACCAAGAGCCCTTAAAAAACAAAACATGAAACAACAGCAATTCAGATGGGACTGTTAGTAAAGAACAGCACAAAAGTCATAAACACAAGTATGGAACAAAGCATGTAATTCTTACCTTCAGTTGTAAGAAGAGCTGCTGCTGCTATCAAGACTCTAAACATGTTTGGGGACAAACCAAACCGATGTCAAAGAACTAACTCCGATGAAAGCCGACTGTGTTGTCGGGGGAAAAAAAATCTGTGCCTGTCCTGAACACACCGACAGGACTACAGGCGAAAAGCACGCGCGTTCTGCGCATGCGTGTAAAGGAGATAACTGTCTATTTAAGATTTATTCGTCTATATTCGTCATTCAGAAAGGGAAAGCGAAACTAAGACTACATGTAATACAAACCTTGAACAAAGCAGCGCTTGCTTACCGTCATCAATCATGCTGAGCACGTTCTTTATTCCACTCAGCTGTTATTATGAAAATATTCGCGCACTGGAACGCTCAGGGAAGATGACGTAAATTAGAACATCCTTCTGTTTGTGACGTCATGACTTTAATTCATAACGCTTTCATCAATTTTGCTCTTTTTTTCGTTCGCTAAACTGAGCAGCCAATCAGAGTTCTCTCTCTCGTTTAAAAACGGCGCGACATTGCCCGACGACCGACCGTCGGCTTGATGTCCCTGGCTCAAAGGGTTAGTTCACCCCAAAAATGAAAATTCTGTCATTAATTACTCACCCTCATGTCGTTCTACACCCGTAAGACCTTCGTTCATCTTCGGAACAAAAAATTAAGTTATTTTTGATGAAATCCGAGGGTTTCTGAACCACACGTAGGCAACAATTGCACCTTTTGAGGTCCAGAAAGGTATTAAAGACATTAGGTGCGTTTACATGGAGCATTGTAATCTGTTTAAAAGTCCAGTCGGAATGAAAATGCTCCATATAAACACCTCAATCGGAAATAAAAATGCCCAAACTGAATTAAATTGTAATCGGTTTGAGAGGGGTGGGATAAACCTTTCTATAAACCGAACAAAATAAAAATTCTGCCATGTAAATGCGTTAAACCGATTACTTTGCTTCTACGTCATCACGTCAAGAGGTAGTGGTCGTCAGAACGCACAATTGCGGCAGCAAAATTAAACTGGAGTAAAACTACCTTACAGCAGTAATAGGCTATGCTACAAATTCACGCTGTTGCTTGATTAAGAGCAATACTTTACATAAAAATAGCGCGCATAAGAAATAATTGAGCTCCATGTTGACAGGAATACAAGGCGGCAAACAGGACAAAAGCTAATGTGCGCTTGTCATAAAGTAATTCCGATTGAAAGCACTGGCACATGTAAACACCATATCGGATTAGATCACGTCTCATGTAAACAGTCCACCGAATCGGAATTATTTTAATCGGAATGACAAAAAAAGTGTACATGTAAATGTGGCTATTGTTAAAATAGTCAACGTGACTTCAGTGGTTCAACCTTATGAAGCGACGAGAATACTTTTTGTGCGCAAAAACAAAACAAAAATAATGACTTTATTCAACAATTTGAACTGTTGTCATACGCAGTTGACGTAGTGTTCTA
Source organism: Anabarilius grahami (assembly GCA_003731715.1). Classification (NCBI taxonomy): domain Eukaryota; kingdom Metazoa; phylum Chordata; class Actinopteri; order Cypriniformes; family Xenocyprididae; genus Anabarilius; species Anabarilius grahami. The sequence continues at coordinate 6,178,397 of RJVU01057857.1, read as the reverse complement.
CCAAAGCCACTTGATGGCAAGCCTGCAACCATTAGCCAAAAAAGCATAACGGCTACTGCTAACGCTGCGGCTGGCACACGTCCTGATTTTGCTGTGTTATATGCGTTCCTGGGTCAACATATTTTGTTGATCCTGGAACAACATTTCAGTCTGAAAATTTAGTCTTAACCCTATTCCTAAACCTAATCCTACCCATAACTTATCCCAAAAATCAGAGGGAAATGATAGATGAATAACACTGATGTAGAAGCACCAATTCATGTTTTTAAGCCTAAACTTGACATAATCTGTAAACTTGTCCCTCAAATCTGATTGGTTGATTTGAATGTTGTTCCAGGATCAACAAAAATGTTGACCTAGGAACATGTTGAACTCAGCAGAATCAGGTTATGCGCAGCTGCCAGTACACAGAAAAGGAGACCAGAGGCTGTTTTTTTTTTTTAAATGGATATCAATGGAGAAAAGGCTTCACTACACTGAATAAACCGCTTTTGTGAGCTTATCGTTTAATGAATCGACTGCCTGTCTGCTAATCTTTAACATGTTTGACGCTGAACAATATGTTTGTTGGGAACAATATGTAGATTTTACTATGATAAAAAGGTTCTTTAAAAGAGTAGAATGTCACGACAGGTAGGACTAATTTACGGCATTACCATATTTCTCCATATATACCACTATAGCTTTATTCTACTATAGCTTTCTCCAATGGTAAGAGATACAGACCCTCTCATCTCCCTATAATAATACAATCTCTGGTTCTACGTCCGAATGCTGACTCATTATTGGCCAGCTCCTGGCATGCGTCGTGCTGCTGAGTCTGCTGAGTTCAACAAAGTCCCTAATGTCCCATCAAGACTATTTATTTGATAAAAAATAAAAGTAATATTGTGAAAAAATTATTACAATTTAAAAGAAGTTTTCTATTTGAATATATTTTAAAATGTAATTTATTCCTGAGATGTCAAAGCTGTCTTCGGTGTCACATGATCCTTCAGAAATCATTCTAATATGCTGATTTGCTGCTCAAAAAAAGTAACATTACCCCAAAGTTTTGAAAAGCGGTGTATATTATCACAGCAGTGATCCTTTTTATGGAATATGGATTTAGTTTAATTAATTTAGTTTTAATTATATTTTATTTTATTTTGATTACATTTTATGAAATAACCTGTTAAACATGGAAGTGTTATACAATCATTAAAGACATTCTCTTTATATAGAACCTTTTTGGTATAAAGAGTTATTTTAAATGGAGTCAAGAACCCTTCTATATAGAACCTTTTTTCTAAGACTGGAGATTGATTACTAATGATATAGCTTTCATTCATAAATTTACATGGTGTAATTTATCTTTTTTTAGATACACAATTTTTAAGGACACAAACTCTCATGTTGATTAAGTTACTCTATTCTGTGCAGTTTCTTTTCACATATAGAGTATTTTCAAATAGTGTTCTCACCCCCTCGTACTTAAATTTTATAAAACGTACAAAAAAAAAATCCCAACCTTCATATAACTGAGTTGATGCTTATCTTTGTGACTATATGTGCCTGCAATTAACTATACATCTTTCGTTCCAATAGAAAATGTCAGAAACAAATGTCATTATTTCCATATCAGTATGCTTCACTGGGAAACCAGTGAACAGAAATTATCAGCATCAGCATCAACTGTCTTCAGTTGAATAATGATATTTATGAAAATAATTGATCATTATTTTCCTGTTTATCACTGTAAAAGTTGCATTGAAAGCGCTATACAAGTAGACTTGACTTGAGTATCCGTTTATACCAGTCAGTTCACACAGACTGACAGTATCATAAACATTAGGCTCCAGTATTGAAATCTTTTACTTTTTTGATGTTAAACTTCTCATTATTTGGAGAGAGAGCAATCATTCACAGATTAAAGCTAAACATTATTACACAACACAATATTTTCCCTTTTAATTATAAGGATTTTGGAGGTGTAATGAACCTTAATATAAATTTTCATTTAAGTGAAGCGAAGTGACATGTGGCCAAGAATGGTGACCCATACTCGGAATTTGTGCTCTGCATTTAACCCATCCAAGTGCACACACACAGCAGTGAACACACACACCGTGAACACACACCCGGAGCAGTGGGCAGCCATTGCTGCGGCGCCCGGGGAGCAGTTGGGGGTACGGTGCCTTGCTCAAGGGTCTCACCTCAGTCGTGGTATTGAGGGTGGGGAGAACGCTGGACATTCACTCCCCTCACCGACAATCCCTGCCGGACCTGAGACTCGAACCCATGACCTTTGGGTTACAAGTCCGACTCTCTATCCATTAGGCCACGACTGCCACGACTGCCCTACCTTAAATGAGCTGAAGTGGAAAGTCAGTCTACGTATATCAGTAACAAGAGAACATTTGTTTGAATTTTGTTTTGTGATTGCACTAGAATGGAAAATGAGCCAGAATAGTAGGTACCAATTAAATGAGGAAAAAAATAAAATAAAAATTCAAGATTTTCCCATTTTCCAGGGCAACTTTTATTGTATTAGAGTCATTTTGCATTGTTTTACAGGTATATCACTGGTAATCAAGATTTATGAAATAATACTGTTTATGCCAAATAGTTTTTATAACAGACGTGGCGTGGAGAGATTTGAATTCAACTCATGACACATTTCAACTTTTACAGAAGCAGGTAAAACCTGCAGGTTAGAATCAGCCAAATAAAACCTCTCAGAGAGAGACAACACTTATGGTTTGAAACCCTCAGACAGGGTCATAATAAGGCAAATATTTTTCCCAATAGTTAAAAAAAAAGAAAAGATATTTGCAGTGACCATGTATTAAACTTTGGACAGCCTTAAAAATAAATATAAAGCTTCACGCCACTGTCAAAACATTAAAACCAATAACTGACTTAGTAAAAGGGAACATACTATTTTGTGGGACAAAATAAGTTGATTAAATCACAGCCATCATACCCGTTTGACCAAACTCAAACTCTTTAACTTGTGTATAGACTGATAGTAAGACTTGAACTATTTGTAGACAAAAATGATGAAATATCCAGATGAATGACCAAACACGATAGCCCCACATTGTTTTATGCATGTGAATTTTTTACTGTATCCAACTAATTACACTGATTTTGAGAGGTTTAATCCCTCTGTCAGTGTGCTGTGCATCAGGGGTGTGATTTGACTTTATGGCGGTCAACGCCCTTGTTTTCTGGAATATGCTTGTAAGTGCAGCGGTCATTCTTTAAGCAGCCAGTTGTCCTCCAAAAATAACATTCATCAGGTTGTTTGCTGAGGAAGAAAAGTAAAGACAAAAATGTCAATTATTAGGCAGAGGCTATTTGCACTAAGTGAAAATAGCAGTATTTTCTTTGCACTGTGTAAGTGTAAGTAGTGTTAGATGCTATTTTATACTTTTGTGCAAATACTACTGCACCTCAGTGTATTGTAGTATAATGTAAAACAGCATGCAATAACATTCATTGTATGACTATATTTATTAAAATCATCAATAGATACTGCCTTATTAGGACATTACTTGTCCCTAAAGCCCTCCGGTACACCCAACCACACTGAACCTGCTGATCAGTAAAGGTGTCCTCGAAGGTTCAGGAAGAAAGCCACGGTTGTATATGGAGTATACTTTGAAAGCCTTTGCGTTCAGCTGTACACATATGCTAGTAATCATCAAAAATTAATTATTCTTTGGGCTTAACAATATGAGCTGCATGCGTCATGTCCAATTTATGCAAGGACATCACATCAAATTTCAATGAAAATACCCTTTAGCCACTTTATTTTCACTTTTCGAAAAATGTTCTTTTTTTGTCAAATAAACACCTCCGATATGCGATGGGAAAATGAAGAACGGGATCGGAAAAAGGCGGATTTGAATTGGGTTGGTTGCGTCAAAAGGTAAAGTCACTATCCTTAATCTCCACACCACTATTCCTGTGATCTTACAGGTTTCTTTCTTAAGTTTGTCTGGTTTAACCAGTTATATGTAGGCGGAACTAGTGTAAATAACCTGCAACACAATTCAAAATCAGCAAGTTTACTCACTCGGTCTTCCCTGGGGACTCTGTAGATGCATCTCTGGACACTCCAAGACGTGTGTGAATCCTATCAGGATAGCGCACCACTAGAGTTGTCCCATCAATGGCATAACCCTGCAATACACACACACACACACACACACAAAAAAACATACATAAACTGTAATGTTTCCCCTCATTAAAAAGACAACATTTATTCCATCCCCACTGCAAGATCTTCGTTTGACCTCCAATATCACCTGACAAGGGTTAAACATAAGCAGCTGTATTGTCCCCAGCATGTTTAACATTCAACTGAACAAAGCAACAGAGCAAAAATACTTACATTGAAGTCTTGTATGGCTTTCTCACAGTCCTCCTTGTTGGTGTAGTTAACAAATGCACAGTGTCTCATTTGTAACACTCTTACACTATGGACTTGTCCAACACTGTTACACAAAGATAAGTTATATTGCTTAAAATAAGATCCATCACATCAATACATAATCAATTAAACATTTTACTGGTTTTGCCGTTTTTAAAACCAATGGTCACTTACAAGCTGAATAACTTATAAAGTTTAGCCTCTGTTATAGAAGGCACCAGATCTCCGACCCAGATAGGGAATAGCTCTCTGTTTAGGGATGAAAGACACATCAGGATTCAGGCAGTTTTAAGGTGAAAGGTTGTATCATGAAAGCCTGTGCGTGTGCATCTTACGGGGCATGACGGCGAACTGGAGCAGCGGCTGGCATACTGGGTTGAGGCTGATTCTGAGGAAGAGGTCTGAGAGGGAATTTAGCTGGAGGTTGTGGGTGACGCTCTACAGTCATAAACTCACTTTCTCTGGGAACTAGGACAGGGGCTAAACCTGAAAAGAAAGAGAGTGTTATCGATGCAATCTCAAATAATTACTCTTTTTCGAGTTGGTCTGTCATATATACATATACATATATATATATTTTACATGGAAATCAGTGTCTTTCTGCGTGCTCAAAAAACAAAAAAAATAAATAGAAGTGAGGAGAAATGTATCAGGGTTTGAAATAAACAGGGGCTTGAAGCATCAAAATGAACATAAATGCCCCCCCAAATTCAAGACACAGGGCAAAAAAAAAGCCCCTTCAGTAAGATAAACAAAAACAAAAAAATCCATAAATGGTTCAAAGCTTGTTTTGCCTGTGTAGACTAAAATTATATTTCTCCACAAACAAAAATGTTTGTAATGTACTCTGTTAATCATTTTTGAAATATCAAGGGCAATAATCTACAATGATAATATTGTAGCCATACCCTGTAATGAGTTACTGTTTTAAAATTTTATAAATTTATATACTTTATGAAGACTATTTAAAATTACATTAATCTCAGTTATGCATTTGTTGTGTAAACACATTTATGCCACATTAAAGCAGCATTAAACAGTCTGTGTGTAAGTGTAAATAATCATGGTATCAGATCCACCATGGCAATGTAAAGATGGCTTTTGTTGATCAAATTTTATTAGTAAAAGACTATAGTATTCTGAGTGAGTTCATTTATTCATTTTTAATATAGGATACAAAAACAAATGCTCCAAGAAATCACTTTCAAATTTCACTTAATATAAAAATTACTTATTAATACCCAGGGGGGCCGGGGCAAATATATCCCCTGACTGGAAAAGTTGATTTCTTACCCTGATATGTATATGTATTATCATACCTGATAGCCCAGAGAGACTTTCTAAGGCTTTTTCTACAGTTCCATGAAGAATAAGTGCATTTGAACTCTGCTCTTTGGTGAATCCCATTTCCTGTTGAAGCAGCAAGCATATTTCGATATGCTCATTCAGGTGATTTATAACAAATGGGCAACTTAAATCCAATATGCAGCTTCTGACAACATTCAAGCAGTATCAGCACTAAAACAAAGTGTGGCCCATTAGTTACTCAAATCCACTCACCATAAGCTGCATGAGCTGCACCCTCATCATCTCCTCAGCTGCATCCTTACATGTGCTGTCCAGTTTTAACACTTCACCATATGTAAGTCTGGCTTCATAATATCTCTGACCAAAGTGGAAACAACAAGATTGTGTGAGGTTGTGTAAAGTAGCAGAGGGGCACTGATGGATGACACTTGTAAAAGGTTTTAGTACCTTCAGCCCAACCAGCGCTTTGCCTTTTCTGTAAAGCCCTTTAATCCATTTGGGGTTCATAGAAAGAGCAATATCAGCATCGGTTAAAGCCTTCTCATATTCCAACATCTTTTCATAGCAGTAAGAACGATTCCCAAACAACCTGCACCAAAGACAGACACACAAACACATTATAAACGTAACCTCTTCAAAGACATGCTGTGCTTGATTTATAACTAGTTTATTCATAACTTATGTTTTAGTTGAAACTGTTGACATGGACTCTTACTTATATTCTTTAGGGTTGTATTTTATAGCATCTGTAAAATATTTCACAGCCATCTCCAGGTTTCCTGAGGCGGCACACTGGTTACCTATAACTATAGAAAAGACGTGGGAATTAGGAGGACATTTCATGCTAAACCATTTTTAAAGAAAAACTCCACTCACCTGCCATCTCCACGCTTCTTGTAATAAAATAATTTGCATTGACAGTCTCCTCTGACTTCACCTCCTCCTTGTTATCAATCTATGAGAATGACAAATAATTTAATGTTATGGAAATGCATAATATGTCAAGAATTGGCAGCTTCAAAAAAATAGCTCAAAAGAATTATTGTTATATAAAGATTATTTTGCAAGCATATAGTAATTAAGCCTCCTATTTAAAATAGCTTATCTATTTTGATATATTGTAAAAATGTATTCGCGTGATAGCAAAGCTGAATTATCAGTGTCACATGATCCTTCAGAAAATATTTTAATATGCTGGTTTGGTGCTCAAGAAACTATTATCAATGTTGAAAACAGTTGGGCTGCTTAATATTTTTGTGGAAACAATGATAATTTTTTGCCATTCTTTAATGAATACTGAGTCCAAAAGAACAGCATTTACTTGATTTTTTTGGTAACAATGTAAAAGTCTTTACTGTCAATTTTGAGTGATTAAATGCATCCTTGCTGAATAAAAGTATTAATTTCAATTTATAAACTCGGCAACAAATAAAAGTCCCTTTTCCAGGATTCTGTCTTTTAAAGATAATTTTGTAAAATCTTGTAAAGTTTTACAGTGGAACAGACACTAACAGTTAACATGTGGTAGACAATTAAGGTCAGAGTTACAATAACTTAAGACATTAAAGAGACCTTTCTACTGACTCTGAAAAACACCTGAAGGAAGATGCCCAGGGTCCCTGATCACGTGCATGAACATGCTATAGTCCTGCCGCTGGAGGCATGAGGACTTCAGATGTGAACAGAGCAATAAACTGCAATGTCTAGTTGGAAGAGAGGAGTAACATCTCACAGCAAAAACTGGCAAATCTGGTGTAGTCCATGAGGATGAGATAAGCTGTAGTGCTTAAAGCAGCTGGTGGATGTTAGTATTTTCATTTAAAAAAAAAAAANAAAAAAAAAAAAAAAAAAAATGGTGTTCAGCCAGTTATTTATCTTTTGCTTTAGTGTGTCAGTAGGAAATATTTCCAAACATTCCTTTTTTTCCCCCATTAATTGTAATAATCAAGTGAGATTTTTGTGTGCACAAGGATTCTGACAACAGCCGGTATCTCATTGAGCCTGTCTGTGATTACATGAAGAAACAGAAAAAACTGAGACAGACTAAATCTAGAAGAACTGCGGCAACATCTCCAGGATGCTTGAAGAATATCTATCTATATCTATACAATGGGTGTGTCTAAAACATTGCTGCTTTGTCATGTGGTTTTTAGAGGTGGGAAGGCAACAAGGGAAATCTAACATGTGAATATCCTGTTTACCAACATGCCTCCATCTGGTCACCCAGCACATGATTGCTGGTATAGAGCCATTTAGTCATGATATCGATATATATAGGCAACGTTCCAAGGGAATAATGCAGAAAATTCCCATACACAATTAATTTGCTCTAACATATAAGTGAGAATTTGTACATTAATCAAAACAGAAGAGCAAGTTCTATTCAAATACAATTTCATCATCATCGTGTGAAAATCTGTGCTATTGCATCCTGTTCAACCTGCTTATGTACACATTTTGTTAAACAGTAACTTTGAGAAGAAAGTTTTACTTCTACTCCTATCAGAGCTGCTTAGGGCTACTTAAACAGCCTTATTTAACATCCATATAGCACACCTGTTGCAATTTCTCTCTCTCTCTGGTTTTCTTTCAGGAATGCACATGTATTTTTATTGCCTTGTGTAGGCCTATCAACCAGTTTTCCTTTTTATTTGTTTTAATCTGATCACGTTTATTGCATGCACATTTAGAGAGATTATGAACAACCTTCCTTCTCCATCAGGAATTGATTTGCTGCCATCTTTATTTTATACATAAACTACCCACTTTAATATAATAATGACAACTATTAACTCGTTCCCTAATCTCCAGTAATTGTTGTAGATAAGTTTTATGAGAAAGTATGCCAAGAACACTGCATCACGCCTATTTCTCTTTATATCTTCCCACCCATAAAAATCTATTAAAAAATAAATCTATCCTTTGCTGCCTTTAACTCACAATCCTGTGTGAACAATTTGGCAGTTGATCAAAAAAATACTGTCTGACATAATGGATTAAATATTTCAGTTCATTCATAAATTGTTCAGTTTCAACTTAAAAATATTGTATTTCCACTAAGATGTAAGAACTGTAGTTACACATTCACCTGGTTGTCTCCAAAGCACATATGAATTTGTATCTAGATCAGTAAACATGACACAACACTGAATCACTAGGCAGTAAGTCAGCTGATTTCTATTTTAGACACACCCAAGAGCCAATGTTTCCATCCAAAGTTGCGAATTTAACTTCTACACAAAATTAGAAGCGTGTTCAAGAGAACAAAATCATCACTTCCTGTGAAATTCGTGCAGAAAAACAGTAATAAAAATGGAAGTTGCTTTAATTGAGGAAACCACTGTGGCTCTTTTTTCCTACATCATAAATGACTCGCATTTCAGAGCACGAAGATGAAACACAATAAAGTGATGAGTTTCTTACTATCATCCCAAGAACCTTCCCCGAACAAAATATATCAAAGCGTGCTACACTAAGTGCAAATAGCGATATATGCTATGTACGCTAAGTGTAAACAGCAATTAGATAGCATAAAAGAGCATATTTTCTTAGCAATAGATCTTATTTACACTAAGTGAATATATTCTATTTACTCTATATATAAGTAGCAGTTCTTTGCAATAAGTGCAAATAGTTGTTAGATGCCATTTATACTTATAAATAGTGGCAGATACTATTTGCACCTCAGTATTGTTGTACATTAACAGGATGCAATAATAACAGAATGCAAATTATTATTTATTAAAATTATTGAATGGATGCCGCCTTATTGGTAAAATAAAGAATTCCCTACCCCTACCAGATACTTTATTTTTAAACACTTGTTAAGCACTTTATTTCCACTTTTCAAATATTTTCTTCATTTTCATTGAAAATAAATGCCTTTCCGATCCAAAAGCTACTTCCTCGACCCATACTCCCTACGCCACTGCAGATGCCGAGTAGCGCACATCTTTTTTAAACTTGTGTGGCCCAACCAGACATTGGTGGGCGGAGTTAGTGTAAACACCCTTTGCCAACAAGACAGGCTATTCACACTCAGTGCAAATAGACACTCCGAATATCAAAACCCTCACAATTTTCCTACATTCAATCCTTTCCAACCTGTTTTTGTGGTGTAGTGGTGCCTTTCTCCTCTGACCCACGCTGTTTTCTTGAGTTTGCTTGAGGTTTCTTGTCAGGTTTGGGTTTTTGTTCTAGTTTGCGCTTGGCAATAGCAGCTGCGTTTGACACGAAACAGCTATTCATATCAAGCTCCTAAGACACACATAAAGCACCATCATGAAAATCAGCATTTTCCACTGAGTGAATAGCTCTAAAAAATATATCATCTAAAAAACATATCACTTTTGAAAACGACAAGGGACATTAAAGGATTAGTTCAAGGATTAAAGGATTACATTTCCTGATAACTTACTCACCCCCGTGTCATCCAAGATGTTTATATCTTTCTTTCTTCAGTCAAAAAGAAATTAAGGTTTTTGAGGAAAACATTTCAGTATTTTTCTCAATATAGTGGACTTCAATAACTACCAATGGTTTGAAGGTCCAAATGTCAGTTTCAGTGCAGCTTCAAAGGGCTCTACACGATCCTAGACAAGGAATAAGGGTCTTATCTAGTGAAACGATTGGTCATTTTCTTAAAAAAAAATGATATACTTAAATCACAAATGCTTGTCTTGCACTAGCTCTGCAATGCGATCATCACGTTGGAAAGGTCACACGTGACGTAGACAGAAGTACCGAGCAAGTGTTTACAAAGCGAGCATGCAAAGACTAAGTCAAGCAAAACTAGTAGGGCGAGTTTACAAGAATTTTTAGGCGGTACTTCACACCTACGTCATGCGTGACCTTTCCAACGTGGCTACGTAATGTGTGGTGCATCGCAGAGCAGTGCAAGACAAGCATTTGTGGTTAAAAAGTATATAATTTTAATTTTTTTTTAAATAACCGATCATTTCGCTAGATAAGACCCTTATTCCTCGGCTGGGATCATGTAGAGCCCTTTGAAGCTGCACTGAAACTGCAAGTTGGACCTTCAAACCATTGGCAGCCAGTAAAGTCCACTATATGGAGAAAAATCCTGGAATGTTTTCCTCAAAAACCTTAATTTCATTTTGACTGAAGAAAGACAGACAAACATCTTGGATGACACGGGGGTGAGTAAATTATCAGGAAAATTTAATTCTGAAGTGAACTAATCCTTGTCATATTGCCCACCTCTGGTTCTATAGTTGACTCTTCCTCTTCATCATCTTCCTCATCGCTACTGCTATCACTGCTCTGCACAGGAGCTGAGGTGCGTTGAGGACCAGAAGGCACAGATGAACAATTTTTGTTTTTAACTTTATTTTCATTTTCATCTTTATCTGCATGTTTAGTCTTTTCTGGTCCAGGGTCAACTTGTACCTTAAAACAAAGAAACACACACCAAGATAAAATTAAGTCTCTGTCATTTCAGTGAGACAAACTCAAAATGAAGGAGGTATGATGAGTGACCATAAACTGCAGCATCATTTTTACTAATACTTAAACCATACAACATAGCAGTCACAAACAATAACATATTTTCTCTCACCGGTTTATTTTTTCCTTTATCTGCATTCTCCTTCTCTAATTTTTCCAGCCGACGTCTCTCTTTCTGTCTCTGTTATATTTCAGGAAAATGTAACTTAAAATATTCCTGCTTATGATAATCAGACAAAAATACTTTTTTTCCCCCATGTATGCCCTCACCATCTTTTTCTGTTTCTTCTTCTCTGCCTTTTTCTTAAGTTTTTCCTCTTCATCTACTAGCACTTTTGCATTTCTTTCTGCTTCCTAAAAAGAATGTAAATAATAATGTTAAATAAAAAGCTAAACAAAACAAAATAACGAGTGAATCACACGTGTTTGACACAAACCTCGGCTGTTATGAGTTTGGATGGTTTTGGCAGGCCTCTATCAAGGAAGTTGCGAGAAAAGCCACAGTATCTGTTGTTTGTACGAATGCCATACTTATCGTTATCGTCGTCATAATCATAATAATCCTCATCAGATGAATCTTCATACCCTGTAAACTGAGCTGCAAAGTGGTCCAGTTCTGGAACTTCAAGACACAAACAATTTGCTTAAATGCCACATAAACCTAAAGTGCATTAAAGGGTTAGTTCACCCAAAAATGAAAATTCTATCATTAAGTACTCACCCTCATGTTGTTCCACACCAAGTTATTTTTGATAAAACCCTTCATGAAGCTTCGAAGCTTTACGAATCTTTTGTTTTGAATCAGTGGTTCGGAACGTGTATCAAATGGTATCAAACAGCCAAAGTCATGAGATTTCAGTAAATGACGTAATAAGCGTTTCGAAATTTCAATGATTCACCACTGAATCGTGACTTTGCCACTGATTCGAAACAAAAGATTCGTAAAGCTTCATGAAGCAGTGTTTTGAAATCGCCCATCACTAGATATTGTTGAATAAAGTCATTATTTTGTTTTTTTGGCTCACGAAAAGTATTCTCGACACTTCATAACATTAAGGTTGAATCACTGTAGTCACATGAACTGTTTTAAATACGTCTTTAGTAGCTTTCTGGGCATCTGAAAGTGTCAATTATCTTGCAGGCAATGGAGCCATCGAATTTTATCAAAAATATCTTAATTTGTGTTCTGAAGATGAATGAAGGTCTTACAGGTGTAGAATGACATGAGGGTGAGTAATAAATGACAGAATTTTCATTTTTTGGTGAACTAACCCTTTAAGTAGGAAAAACACTACAGTTATGAAGATATTGTGAACCAGTTCATCTCCTTCCTTAAAACAAAGAAAATGTATTTAAAAAAAAAAAAAACTTTATTTAAGTCAGCATGAAATGGAAGTTGCAATAGTCTTTTCTGCCCCTATTGTGACATATTGAAAGGGCGGGACTTGATTTTGTTCCTCAGAATTGATTGCATTTAAATCTTTAGAGCACTTAGAACAAACAATATTTGGAGTAGTTTTAAAATTGCAATTGCAATAATAGCCAAATTTGAATTTTAGACCAGCCCTATTATATAGGATTTAAATAAGTGACCATGTATGACTATTAGGTCATGTTTGAGTAAAATAAAGACATTTCTTACCAAATCCATAACCAAAATTTAAAGCATCTAAGAAGCTGCGGTTTTGCTGTCTATCATTGATGAAATCGACCATAGCCTCCTAAAAAAAGGCAGCACAGAAAAATTGAAATTACGGACTCAATCCTACCACCTCAAAATAATTAGAATTAAAATAACGCTGATGCATGAAACGTAATAACTCACGTGAGTCCGCTGGAGGCGCTCATCGTCACGCAGCCGGAAGTATTCTGAAATAATCATTTGAAAATCATTTTTTTAAAGTTTGAACATGACTTACATAAAAACAGATACACACTAATAGTGTATTGTGTGTCTCAGTCCTGCTGTATGTGATCAAAACATGGCTTCTCTTACGTATACTGTTAAAGTTTGAGATATACAAAAACATAAAATATACTAGATTAACGAGACCGCATGAATAAAAACAGAAATGGTAAACTCTTTCAGAGCCTCGGCACAAATTCCAGGCCTGTATCGTTAAACGACACGTCTTCTCTATTGTTGTTAAAACTACATGTGTTTGCATGGCGAAGTTTTGGTAGACGTCATGAAAAAAGCAGAGCGATACTTACCAGGTCCTATGGTGTTCTTTCTTGACATTTTAGCGAATATATTTATATATGTTAAGTAATTCTAAATTATAAAATATTTAAGTAACTTCTAAATGGTTTTACATTCCTTCCAATCCTAGTGTTTTCTCAAGATTCGTCTCCACCTTTGCACACACAGTGCCCGCTTACACGCATGCGCACCTTCTTCTAGACGGATGCGTACGACGCTCATGCTGCACCACGTGGTGCGGTTGAGAAGAGAGAAATAATTTTATAATTTTTAAATAAAATAAGACGACTGCATTTATAACATATTGTGCAAATGATTAGTTTGTCTACTAAATATAATAGGCTATATTTTAATGAAAACACCTTTTCCCCATTATGTTTATTATGACGTTGCAAATTTAATGGAAACTATTTATTTACAAAATAAAATGCAAAAACTATGCCTTAATATCAGATCAATCTAATTATATACTGCAGAAAAATTTAAATACTGGAATAATCTATAAGTACTGGTGTGTTGGATTGATATTTTAAGATAGTAGCCTATATTTTTATTATAAATACAGTGTAGTTTTGTAGAATAGCTTTGGAGCACTATGAGCAGAACTAAGAAACTTCAAGTCTATGTAAGCTCACTATTTAGTTTATCACTGAACATGTACTGGCACCCTTCCACTGTACGGAGATATTACATATGCATATGTTCTTTTTGGCTGGATGTTTTCTGTCAGTATTGAGAAACCTTTGAAGTAAAATCTTGTGGAGTGAGGTAATAATCATAGAATATATTTTAGGAGGTGGACTGTGGGTGCGTCATTGGGGAGAAGCCAAGAGGATAATGAAATAATTGTGGCAAGAGTTTAGGGATGAGCCAAAAAAAGAAAGGGAGGAGAACACCTGTGAATGAGGTCATAATTGTATAAAAACGGAAACTGAGACTGGGATTGTTAGATGTTCTGCAGGCATCTTAAAGTCTGAGATTTGGCACCTGGAATTCCCTGACTTGAGATTTTTTGCCTGCTTCAGAGTTTTACGAATCGAATCAGTGGTTCGGAGCACCAAAGTCACGTGATTTCAGCAGTTTAGCCGTTTGATAGGAGATCGATTCGTAAAGCTCCAAAGCAGTGTTTTGATATCGGCCATCATGAGATATTGTTGAAAAGCCGCTATTTTGTTTTTTTGGTGCACAAAAAGTATTCTTGTCGCTTTATAATATTAAGATTGAACCACTGAACTCACATGAACTGTTTAAAATATGTTTTAAGTACCTTTATGGATCTTGAGAGTTACAATGGCATTGCTGTCTATAGAGGCCTCACTGAGCCATCGGATTTAAAGGTGCCCAAGAATAATTTTTCACAAGATGTAATATAAGTCTGAGGTGTCTCCTGAATGTGTCTGTGAAGTTTCAGCTCAAAATACCCCATAGATTTTTTTTAATTATTTTTTTTAACTGCCTATTTTTTGGCATCATTAACAATGCACTGATTTACACTCGGCGCCGCCCCTTTAAATCGCGTGCTCCCTGCCAAACGAGCTCTCGACTATATTACAGCGCATTTACAAAGTTCACACAGCTAATATAACCCTCAAATGGATCTTTACAAGATGTTCGTCATGCATGCTGTATGCATGCTTCGAATTATGTGAGTAAAGTATTTATTTGGATGTTAACACTTTATTCTGAGTGAATTTGAGGCTGTGCTCCGTGGCTAACGGCTAATGCTACACTGTTGGAGAGATTTATAAAGAATGAAGTTGTGTTTATGCATTATACAGACTGCAAGTGTTTAAAAATGAAAATAGCGACGGCTCTTGTCTCCGTGAATACAGTAAGAAACGATGGTAACTTTAACCACATTTAACAGTACATTAGCAACATGCTAACGAAACATTTAGAAAGACAATTTACAAATATCAGTAAAAATATCATGCTATCATGGATCATGTCAGTTATTATTGCTCCATCTGCCATTTTTCGCTGTTGTTCTTGCTTGCTTACCTAGTCTGATGCTTCATCTGTGCACAGATCCAGACGTTAATACTGGCTTGTGTAATCCCTTGAACATGGGCTGGCATTATGCAAATATTGGGGGCGTATACCCCGACTGTTACGTAACTGTCGGTGTTATGTTGAGATTCGCCTGTTCTTCGGAGGTCGTTTAAACAAATGAGATTTATATAAGAAGGAGGAAACAATGGGGTTTGAGACTCACTGTATGTCTTTTCCATGTACTGAACTCTTGTTATTTAACTATGCCAAAGTAAATTAAATTTTTGAATCAAGGGCACCTTTAATCAAAATATCTTAATTTGTGTTCCGAAGATTAACAAAGGTCTTACGGGTGTAGAACGACATGAGGGTGAGTAATAAATGACATTATTTTCATTTTTGGGTGAACTAACCCTTTAAGACTTGAACGGTGCATTTCAACTGAATCACGTATAGATGATCTGAACAGACCTGTGGTCTAAACCTGTAAAAACTGGTGATTAGATATTTTAAATCCTAAAAATAAATGCTTTTACGGTTTCAACTGTTTTGTATTTACATTGTCTTTTCTTTCTTTACTCCTATGTCCTCTCCAAAACTAAATTAGATGGTAGCCTATATGTGTAGGCAATTACTAAATTGCCTACATATACCATCTGCTGCTGTAACAACAATGGTGTTTGGTCACCAAAATGTTTATTAGCTAAAATAATCAGCAAAATGTGATTGTTATCTTATTATTTTAAACTAGGACTTCAGTTAAATAGTAGGAGCTACACGAATTACAGGACATTAAACACCTCTTTAGTTTAAGGTTATTTTGTTTATTTTGCTTGAATTTAAAAATTTGCTAATAAATTAGGCATTTTTCTCTAATATTTATGTAGTTTTATGAATCTGCAGCAGATCGTCAAGCCAATGGCATGATGATAAAACTTGTTTTAAATTACAGTAAATGCACATTTTGATTTTGTATCGATAGTTCTCAATAAATTAATCTAAAGTAATAAAAAATAATAATAATACTTGGGCAAAGATCTTGAAATAACAACGCTTACACCACCAGTATTTCAGTATTATGTCAAGATAGAATCTTATTACTTTCCCTACTTTCACTTCCCGCGCAATGCGGCGGGCTTTTCTTGTTGCCTTAGCAACAGAGTCACATCGCTTCGCTACTGAATCTCGTTTGTTGTCTCTTCAACTAAACCGGTGTGACTATGGGGTTCTTGTGTTTTACATCATGCTTGGCGATAACTAAATTCGCCTGATACAGAATAGTACATGTTGTTACTGGAACCGTTTATACTAACGTGCTTGTATTTCATTAGTTTCAGGGTTAATTCAAACTCCTGTAAGTGCGCATGCGCGGTAACGTCTGCGTCCGTCAACATGGATTTAGAGGAGGATGCTGCAAACGTAAACAATGTAAGTGTGTAGAATTTGCTGTCAGACGTTGTACGAATAGAAATATGGTTGCTTACGTGTTTTTTATTCGGGAATATGCTAGCTTTCGATATAATGTCTACATGACTGATCTTAACTCGCTAATCGAGACAACCTTGTGGCTACTATCACTGCATGGCAACAAGTGAGCCGTGCTCAAAGTTAGCGCTAATGACTGTCTGTTGACTTGCTGGGACTCAACGTATGATTATTGATATATATAGTCAAAATGCAACCAAAGGCACAAGAACAGACTTGAATGAACGTGGAAAGCTTTGTAGTAATCGGCTAATCACTTGCTAGCTGCTTCAGGCTAAATGGTGTGTAGCAGACAGACACAGCATCAGAAAAACAAGAGTTTTTAGTAGTGTAAATCACTCTACTAAACTTAACTGATAAATCATAAATTATACAATCTGCCATATGTAATTAATGGCTGAAGTAAACACACAGGCACGATGCTTAGTTGTGTGTTGCTAATGAAGTGTGATAATTCTTGTAGACTAGAAATGATGAGAAATCTAATTGTTCAAATAATAAGTGGCAATGGTTATAAGTCTTATAATAATGATAATGTAGAAATAAAATCAGAACATGAATCAGATTTATGACGAAATTCAGCTATCAGTTGCAGTCTTTATTCACATGAAATAGTGAATTATGCGAATAAAATAAAATGATTCATTGAAAATATATGTATGGAAAAGATAATCTCAAAAGAAACAAGCAATACAATGAATGTTAAAGTATGGATATGTGAAAGTGAATATGTGATCCTGGACCACAAAACCAGTAATAAGGGTCAATTTTTTGAAATTGAGATTTATACATCATCTGAAAGCTGAATAAATAAGCTTTCCATTGATGTATGGTTTGTTAGGATAGGAGAATATTTGATATACAAATATTTGAATATCTGGAATCTGAGGGTGCAAAAAAATCTAAATTGCCTTTAAAGTTGTCCAAATAAAGTGCTAAGCAATGCATCCATTCACAAAAGTAAATTTTTGATATATTTATGGTAGGACATTTACAAAATATCTTGATGGAACATGATCTTTACTTAATATCCTAATGATTTTTGACATAAAATTTTGTTTTTGATAATTTTGGCCCATACAATGTATTGTTGGTTATTGCTACAAATATATCTGTGCTACTTTTTACTGGTTTTGTGGTCCAGGGTCACCAATATGGTTATAGATATGTGAAGAATGAAAATCTTAGATACACTAATTCCTTTTAATAGATAGGTATGTTTTTACCTTTCCAGACCCCTGCAGAGGCTCCCTGCCAGCAGCAAGGACAAAATGTGCAAGGTTCAGAGGCTGGCAGACCATACACAGATCCTGACAATCCTGGAAGACCATTTAGTAACACTCAGGATTTAAGCGTGGAGCCACTGATAGACAGATCTGAGACTTTACAACTAGGTACAGAAAGCAGGTGTATATATACAGTGGGCTTCAGAGATCTGAGATTCAAACTAATTTAAATCTGGAAAATGGAAATATACACAGTTTTTGGACTAGGTAATATTATCCCTATGCTGTTAGTAAAATAAGCAAATCTCTTTGTACAAATGGTCAGATGTTCTTCCAATGAAGTTCAAGATGCTCTTTGGATCATCTCATATCATACTGGAGAACATAATCATCAGGGTTTCATACAAACTTGTGGAGTTCAAGCAGCTTGAATGATACTGTAATTAAAGCAAAAGGGGATTAACCAAATACTCAGACATTCTTGTAAATTTTTCAAATAATCGTATAACTCGGATTCTGACAAATTTGTAATGATTTTTTAAAAATTAAATTAGAAAAATACCACACAAAAAAAATTCAGACGTTTGAATCCCACTGTACATTACTTCATACCTCCGTGAAAGTTACCTCCCAATATGTTTCATTTAAATTTGCATAATAACATTTATAATCATCATTACATCAATTGATTTTCTTTTTCAGAGTTTCAGGATAGCCAGATGTCACCAGCACTTACCCTGCTTCCCTGCCTGGACAAATCTCACCTTCTTTCTGAATCCACATTTTTTCAGCAGACAGATGCAGAATTTGTTCCTCTCCGGTACTGTTTAGTCATGTTCATGGTTTTGTCTTTCTTTACCTTTTTGTATTATTTTTTTTTAGATAATATTTTCTCTGTTGTATTTATGTACACAGGGGATTTCCTGATCTATCAGTTGTCTCTGAGAGATGTCCCAGGATTTCACATGTAACTGATGCATCCCACCTCCAACATACTATTTATGAGCAGGCTACTCTTTCCCAGCATCCTTTGGATGTACCAGCAGCCCTGTCAGAGGGTGAAAAAAGCTGCTGTTCACTGTCCCAGCACAGCTTGTCACCTGGAGACCATTGCAAAGGGAGTGTTTCATATGGTGCTGCAGACCAAATCAACAGACATATGGAAGGAGAAGAGCAGACAGCTGCTCAGCAGCTTAGTGAGGGAATGTCTGCCCAGGAGCCGACATTGGAAGAGGATGTTATTGTGGCTGTTAGCAGCAGTAGTGCCGTTCCCTCTGTCTCAAATACCCAAAAAACAGACAAAATCCAGTTAGATCATTCCCTGAATCTTCAAACAGGCCGAGAGCAGCCGCAAGGAGGCTCACTGTCATTATCATCTTCATTTCAGAAGTCTGCAAGTTTAGTAGTTGGCCCAGATGTGTCAAATATTACTTTTCGTGAGTCACAGATGCATGGCCATTTTCATGATCAGCTTCTGTCTGCAGGACAAAGAGGCTCAATATCTGCACCAGCAAGTAAGAATCATAGTGGGAACAAAAGTGGACTATGTGTCACACCAGCTGGTGAAGGTCTGATGCATGTACCAGGTCTGCAGAGAGCACTCTGGAGCTCCGGTCATCTAACAGCAACAGATGGTTCATTCTTGAGCTCGCAGCCTGTGTCTCAGTCCACACCGGCGGTACCTCTCATGAGACCCCCACTAGCATTGACCAAACTCTCACTCATACACTCCAAACAAGAGGCTGTATCGGCCCAAAACAGTCTCTCCAAAACTGGCTTAATACCATCATTGGACCTAAGCGGTCAACATTCCTCTCCCATCTACTCTGAAACAACAGCTACAGCCTTTGGTGGAACTTCAGAGACTGCGCAATTGGTGTCACATGCCCATCCCGTCTCAAACGAACAAGTCCCTCCTCCTGTTTCAAATTCACCGGCCTCTGATAAACTTCACTCTGACACTCAGCCCTCTGGTACAGAGATGAAAGATCAGGTTCCTTGTTTGGCCCTTGGGAGAGTACAGTCTCTTCCCTGTCTGAGCTACTTACAAAAAGTAGATGCCTGGAAGGCCAATCAAAGTTCTAGCAGGTCGTTTTATGACCTACAGGGATGTGATGGTGTGTCGCCCAAGAAAAAATCACAGGATGCAGTGTCTGAGACACTTAAGCACATGCTTTCTCGAGACATGCGTCAGGCTTTTTGTGCTAATACCAGCTCGCAGGTGACTCGGCCACTGTCCTCCTCTCATTCTGGAAGCGGCTCACCCCGTCGGGTGGATGTAGTTGGGGCAGGTGCATGTAGAGGACAAGCATCTGAGTCACCTGTCAATCGCTCACACTCTCACTCCTCCCTGAGCTCTGTGGTGACCTCTATTCAGAGAGACACTGGCACACACAGTCAGCAAGTTCCAGCTGCACAATCTGATGTTATCATTCCAGCCACTAGATCAATGGAGAGGCAGTCATCCTTACTATCAGGTGGAAGAGGTGAAGGAGGGAATAGTTCAGCTCCTCACATGGACAAAAGCTCCATCAAGATGTCTCCTCTCCTCAGTCTCGGTCGCTTCAGTGATGTGTCATCAAGCCTCAACATGAGCAGCACCCTCTCCGGCTCTCAAGGCAGTTACCATGGTGAGCAGAGTATGAGGGTGTCAGTGGGTGCTGCCTCTTCTGTTGTGAGTCTTGAGGTAGATAATTATGCACCCTACTGGACCTCCAGACCTGCGTCTCCTCCTCACACTAAGGAGCTCAACATTGAAGACCGAATCCCTGTAAGTTTACATAGTGCTGTAGAAGAGATAGTAGGATGTACTTAAAGAGTTAGTTCACAAGAGTTAGAAATTATCTTTTGCTACTTCTGTTACATTGTGAAAGTCAGCATGAAATCAAAATTGACCTTATTTATTTTTAAAGTGCTTTTCTGTTATTATAAAGCATGATTTATCAGTGCCCATTATTCCAAAGAAAAAATATATAATTGTCTTTACAATCTGTCATCAAAATGCTTTACCTTATAAACACTTACCTTTTCATTGCCTAGGCTTTCCATCACCTGGGCTGCATGGGATGTTAGTTAATGTCAACTAATAGCCAAATAGCTATTCAGATATTGTTTTAGGCTGCTGTTGTTGGTAACAGCATTTCTAAAATCTTGCTAGTAGTAAATTCAATGCAGTTTAATTAAAGTCGAGATGTCATTTACTGCAAACTCACATTCAGGTCTCTAATCTAGTATGGAATGCTCTACTTTTCACGATCACATGGATAAAATCAATTGCTATACATTATAAATACGTTATGAGTTTAAATATGACATATTTAGTGTTCAGTTATGCTCAAGTAGGAGGAACGTTGAAGGCAGCATTTCTCAACCTTTTTAACTGAATGTCAAAGTCCCCATTGTCAAAGTCAATATTCAACAGGACCCTAAGATACTGTATTTATGATACTTCTGAAATACTGACAAAGCTACTCACTTTCAAACTTATAAAACTTGTCAAACTTGTCAATATGCAGTATATAAAATAATAAAAAATAATGTGTAATTATTACGTATCATAATTTAAATAATTGTAGATAATTAAAATAGTTACGTTCCATAATTACAGAAGTTTCAGCACCTGAATGAATCATCTTTTTTTAAACTCACAAATAGCCATTTCTGCCTAATAAATTATTTTAGAGCTTGGCATAACTAAAAATTATATTCATTATAAAAAATCTACATGATTTCTTAAGAAATATATAAATTTGCATGAGTTTTCCATGTCTTTAAAAATTAGGCTTCCAGGTTTTCCTGGTTTTTGAGGGGGTGAATTAAAATAAATATCTTGATTTTTAGCTTTTATTTTAATGCTTGCTTTGTCTTATTTCAAATAATTTTAAGTTATCTTTAGGCCCCCTTAGAAATTTACAGAGGACCGTTGGGGTCCCCAGACCCCTGGTTGAGAACTGCTGATTTGGTGTGATTTTTATTTTTATTATTTTTTTTATTTTTTTCATTCGCTTATCTACCCTTTTAGATCAGCCTTTTAAAGTTATGATTCTGTTTTTATATCTCTATAGTTGTACCTCCTAAATTTGGGTATCGACCAATCACCTTCAACAATCCTAAATCCATTTACTCAACGTGGACCAATCAGAGAGCCTGAATTCTCTCCTACTGACTTATGTACCATCAAAGGCTCCATAGGAACACCAACTAAAAGCACACAGCCATCTGAAGGTGAGCCAAAGACATCTGACATCTTGTTCACTGTGAAAGTTTGATATTGGTTTTGTATGTTTAACCTGTATGTTTATTTTCTATGTGTAAGTTGACAGTCTTCAGAAGGAGACATTCTCCAGTTCCAGCCAGCTCTCAGCTGACTCCAGTGCTTCTGTCACACACCGCCAATCAGCGCATGAGCAAATCCAGTCAACCAGTGACCGAAGTGTAAAGATGATATTTACTGAGGCGGATACTCAACCACTTCATTCAACATTACATCCTTCATCAAGTCTACAACAATCTGATGCTCCACAAAGTGAAGAAAGCTTTGGCCTTCCAGACCAGCTCAGCCCAGAATCTGAGCCTCCTCCAGGTCCCAGAGAAGTGATAAAGGAGGATGACGACTCTTTTGTGGGCTCTGGCACACTACATGAAATCAGGCGTTTGCTGGGCCGTGCAGAAAGCCTGGTTTCTGGTCGATCCTCTTTGTCTTCCTCCCCAGGCTCACACCGCCTCTCAGAGAGTGACACGTCCCTTGTATCACTTGGACGAAACACTCGAGGTTATCATGATGACACATCCCTGTCAGCTGGTGGGAACCTTTCTCTGCTGCTAACTCGCTCTTCATCAGATTCGGCTTTAAAAGGAAGCTTGTCGTCCTCCCAGTGGCCACAACAGACAGACCGCACAACTATAGAGCCTGCTGCTCTCTCTTTGAACAGAGAGGAAAGTTTGAAGTCACGTGACCTCTGTGTGACCCCAAGGCGGGCTGAGCCTGAGGGCTGCAGTGCTGCTGACCCAGACAAGGCAAAGCCACCTATAGCCACATCTGTAATGCAGATAAATGTCCCTTCGATACCAGGGAACCTTCAACAGAACCAAGGCAAGACTGAGGATGCTGCGATTGACTCCTCCGAGAATAGTTTGTCTCATGTCTCAGCTGAGGTTGAAAGTTTGAGTGACAGTAGCAGTGAGAGTTCATTGGCTGCCAGAGTTGCCAAGCTCCTGCAGAATGAGTCACCTGTTTCTATGGTTACAAGCCGGCCAAGCACCGCTGACCCAGAAGATAGCCGTGCCCGAGGTAAACAAACGTATTTGTTAAATAGAACATGTTGTATAGTCATATACATGTTTTGTCACTACCAGTGGTGATTTTCTTAAGTCGTCACTGGATTTTACATTGTGAATAAATTGAATTTTGCCTGTTTCTCTAGAATGGATCCTTATGAAGGTTTCTGGCCGCCGTTGTGAAAGTTTAGAACTAAATGCCGAGGACAGGGAGAGAATTGAAGACATCAAAAGAGAGCTTCTACTGAACACCAAAAACACCAAGGTAACATGCATTTTATTTCTGTGAATGTCAGCAATGATTGTCTTGCTGTTATAGCCAGATCTGTCAGATAAATAAAATAAATATTCCAATTGATGCACAATAAATATGCACCATACTGGTGATCGGCAAAATATTTTCAATAATTTTATTCAGTATTGGTAGATATTGGATATTTAATTGTGCATGCTCAGTTTTTCTATTTTTTGCACCATCTACCAGTCACTTAAAGTTTACCTTTAAAAACACTAATAATTTAATAACACTGTTAAATGTAATCTTTTGCAAATCTCAAAATATAAATTTTTCATACTTGACATTATAATGTTGTGATGCCTAAATTCACTTGAAGTGTTCAAAACGATTTAAGTTTTTTTTTACATTTATTTGGACAAAATAAGATTTAAAAAAAAAAATATTGGCCACTTATCATAATAATTTCATATTATGGCCAATTAATTACTGATAATTATTGTAATCAGCCAGAAATTTTAAATTTGAGTCTGAAATAATGAGTTTTGTTTCTGGTGCGGCAGACTGCATTGTGGACAGTCCTGATAGAGAGGTAAAGCTGTTGTTTGCTCTCACGCTTGCAGTGTTTCTACTGACTCTCCCACTCATCACTATCTACTTCCCACAGTCCTCCCCAACCCTAGCTCTCATCAGTAATAACACATCTTTTTTTTCATTCTCTTGCTTTGTTTCTCAGTGGAGCTCAGATTCTGAGGGCAGTTCTCAGTCGAGTGTTGGTCCTGGATCTCAGCTGGCGAAGGGCTTTGTTGGACTGCGTAACATGGAGAATCATATCTCAGATCAGCTGCAGAAAGCTACTCCAAAACCTTTGGACACAGTTCCAATTTACACAACTTTACAACAGGATCCAGGGGCCAAAGTTCACCAGATTGCCCTCAGAGAACGTCTCAGCCCTCAGCCTTTTACTTCTATTACTATAGCAACCAATCGACGCACTCCATCTCCACAGTCACTGCCAAATAACCCTATCACAGGTACTGCA
This sequence comes from Anabarilius grahami, assembly GCA_003731715.1. NCBI lineage: Eukaryota > Metazoa > Chordata > Actinopteri > Cypriniformes > Xenocyprididae > Anabarilius > Anabarilius grahami. The sequence goes on along the minus strand of RJVU01057857.1, from coordinate 6,153,743 downwards.
GAATTGGATAATGTTCTTCCTGAGCATGAGACGTTGGAGCGAGAGATCCACCACAGAGTGGGAACACAACTGAGACATCAGCCTCTCATTATACCAAATGTATCTGACAGCGAAAAAGAGACAGAGAGAGAAGGACAACATAGAGAAGAGAAGGAAAGAGAAGAAATGACTGATGACAACAAAGAGAATGCAGTTACGAATGATTCCAAGAGTGTCCAAAGAATGCCTCAAATGGATTATCCTGTCACAGCCAGTAACCAGATATTATCCAGTGCAACGTCGCTCTCAACCTTTGGCTATAAGTCACACCTCTCTCACATGCACGTCACCTTATCACCCAAACCCAAACATCTATCCAGTCCTGTGAAATACCACTCAAGCAGACCATCCAGTCAAAACACCAGTAAAGATGTCCCACTTCAAAGGCATTCACGTATGGTGTCAAGTATGACCGATGAACATCTGCAGTCCATCCACCGAATCTCAAGATCAAATCATGCCAGTTCTTATGCACCCAGAGAGCCGGTTCAAGGCCAGAATGCAGGAACAGTCAGTGTACACTTACAGGCCAGATACCCACAAACCTTTGTTCCCTCTCAGAGGCTGGCTGGGACATCCAGAACTCTCTCTGTCCAAGCGGCAAGTAAGACAGCATTGATATAAGCTTTTCAGTGCCATTTGAATAATGCTAATTCATGTTGGTAAATTAATCAGTTGATTTGTTTTTTCCCCTATGTACACTTCCTGTAGCTGTCCCTGCACTATTGCCATACAAACCTCATGGCAGCTCCGAGCTGTTTTATATCCAGCAGACAGATCCAGAGCTTTCTCCTGGTCGCTCTGATACAACTGTAGAAAGCTCTCACCCAGGTATATCACAGAGAACTGTACTCAGTTATTACATTATAGTATCCTACATAACATTAACAGTTTATGTGGAATGTGACCAGAGTTGCTGTTTTGGACAAATGATATGGCTACTTACCTAATAAATATATAAATGGACATAAATATTGATTTGAGTCTAAAATGAAACTAGCACAGTTTTATAGGAAATTGTTTACTTGGGCTAATGGCCAATTATACCACAATGCTGCATTTAATAAAATGAAAGTCCTCCTGGGAGCTGTGTAATAATGATATTTAAAGTTGGCATAAAATGAAAATTCACTAAATGCATGTTGATATTATTGCGAACAATTATTTTGAATTATCTTTAATTTTAATTTGTTTTATTTCAGATTTGTTTCAATCAATGGAAATTATTTTTGATAGTTTTAGTTTTAGTTAACAATAACAACAATAGGATTTCTCCTGTCATTTAGCCTGCATAAACCCTGCCCCTTTCTTACAATCGACTGCAAGTTTGCATTCATATCTGCCTCCATCCAATCAACAAACAATGGATAGAACCAAGTTCCTGGCCTTCAATTTTTTAAAAGAATTTTTCACTCTGATGTACGCCATAATATGGAAGAAAAGATCTGTCACTACTTCTGTTTAAAGCATGTTCTACTTCAGATTTATCTATCAATGATGTAAGGGAGAATGTAGATTTTTTCTTTTTCTTTTTTTTTTTTCAACTATATTTCAAATTGCTTTTAAATTAAGATACAACATTATTTCATGAACTACTACAGTTTATTAAAAATATCCTAGCAACAGAGGATATTACCAATTTTACATATATTTTTCCATATATAACCTGTGTATATGCATGGTTACTTGCACCTCTACTGGCCCCTCCTCCCAAATCTTGCAGATGGTTCATGCTCTCACCCAGTCCTGCATTATTCATGGTCTTTGTCCATGAGAAAGGCAATCCAGGAACACAAGCCTCATTTGATCCACTTGCCAAACCCTTCTGGGGCCCTCTGCTTCAGTGCTTTTTGAGTATCTGTTTGCCCTCTGTCTGATCCAGCTCTCTCCTTCTCTCTCGCTCCCTTTGCAGATTCTGACGATGCTCTCCCTCCACACTTTAATGTAGATGTTTTAGGCTCTAGAGAGCTAGAAGACAACATAATTACACCTAAACACAAGGAAGGCATCTACAGTAAGAGGGCCAATATGAAGAGAGGTAAGATGCACATCAGTGTTTCTATTAGCTGTACAATATGTGCTGAATTTATTTGAGCTCAAAGAATTTAAATTGTCATCATTTACTCACCCACATATTTTTGTAATATAATATATTTTAAAGAATTTCCTATAAAATGAAAGCACAAGAAACAAACCATTAAGTGGTCTATCCTACTCGAGCACAATATTTCAAGGCTTCTGAAGCAATACAAGTAACAATACAGTTTTTTCTCTTTTGTTGAACTTGACAACCTCTGGATATGCTTCAAAATGTCTAAGGGACAATTCACACACATTTAACTTTTTTCAACTTGAGCTCATCGTTTTTAGAACAGTGTCAAGCGTGAGACACTGCGAAATACGGCTTTCACTAATGATTTTTTTTGGAAATCGAGTAATCGGCCTATTATTTTGAGGATTAATCGAGTAATCAAATTATAAAAAAAAAAAATGGTAATAAAAACAGATCCAAGCAAACAATAGCTTTTAAAATGACACATATAATACATATATAATAACAATGAGGCAATCATTTTTGGTTCAAATAAAAGGAATTATATGGTTTTATAGGAAAACACTGTTAAAATACTTAATATAATATACATAATATAAACAATCAACTTATGTATGTTAAGTATTATAACAAATGCCTTCCAGAGGGCACCAACCAGAGGGTGATGGTTGTTGTCCCACTTTACAGTAGATCAAAAACAACATTTAATTCAAATATTTACCTAATCTTTAATATTTGGGAACTTCTTTACGATAGAAATGCTACATCTACTGTGACTTCTTGAACAAGAATATGTGAACATCAAAACATGCAAACTCAGAGAGAGGGTTTAAACTTTTTTTGTAATTGCGATGAACAACCGTTTGCATATTTAGATATATTCTCCTGTTTTGGCATAGGTTTATAAATGATTTACCTAACAAATCTGATGAAATGGCGCAGATTGTGTTCCCAGATGAACGTTATAAGCAACCCAAACTCGCAGTATATGCAGAGATGGAGTTTGAGACTCGCTCCATGTATGTAAATGATAACAGTCCATGTGGAGCAGCTTTTACTGTGAACGGAGCCGCTCTGAGACGCATGTAACCTACACGCATGCAAATAATTAAAGCGCATATATATTAAACCCACAAGGCATATATTTATTTAATTGAATTTTTTTAAATCAAGCACTCGAATTTAATCGAGGAATCGTGACAGCGCTGCAAAAGACATGATTTCAATGGTCAAACACTGTTTTACCTCGTGTTTACATAGAAAAACAATAGAAAATTATTGCAGTGGAATTCAAAAATGTGTTCTGTGTGAATGAATCTTTATTTATGTTTCATGGAAGACAGAAGTCATATGGATTTAAAATGAAATGGCAAATAAATGATGACAGAATTTTTCATATTTGGGGTGAACTATTCCTTTATTTTTTTAATTTATTTATTTATTTATTTTTTTGCTATTTCTTGCTATTACATATAAGACATCAATATATAAGCATCTTTGTCTCTCCCAGTGTCAGTTTCGAGTGTGTCTGGAAATGGTCTTCCAGAGTCAGTAGTCACTTTTGCTGACCAAAATGACAGGACTGCTCCTGAAGTTTCTTATGTCCCTGAGAAGAACATAGAGACTGTTAGTATAAATGAGCAGTATAAAGATGAGGAAGAAAATTTTGTCCCTCTTCACATGGAGGCAGACTACAGTACAGATGATGTGCATCTTCACAGCAACTCCTTGCAGGAGCCTAAATTGCCACTAGAACCTCTCCATTTACCTTCTCAGTCAATCAGAAAGTCCTACAGGGGGAGCAAGAAAAGAACGGACAGAACACCTCATGATGTTAACATGGAGATCAACAGTTCTCTGGACCAGCTGTGGCGTCGCTTCAGTGAAAAATGGAGCATGGATGAAACACGACTCACCAATGAAGGAGAGATGTCTCTGCTTGATAGATTGGAGCGTCTGTCTCGTCTCATTCACAGTACCACTCCAACAGACCAAACTATACTACAACTAGATGGCAGGAATGGAGACTATGACAGGAAGAGTGATCGAGAGGATGGGACCACAGAGGGAGGGGAGCAGAGAGAAAGAGTCCAGTTAGAAGCGGCTCCACAACAAGCATGGCCTGAGCATGAAGAGAGTCAAGAGAGAGTGCATCGCTGTCCTGCCGAGAGGGATGAGTCTGCAAGTGTGTCCATGGAGACGAGCAGTAGCCTGTCCACCGTTGACACAGAGCGGCTGCTGCGAGCTTTTGGACCTCACCGGGTCTCCAGTAAAGGACTGAAAAGCAGTGACAGCTTGCTCAGACTTTACAACACCATCAATATGCAGAAGACGGACCGAAGGAAACCCAGTACTAAACATGTTGCCGTCTCTGTTGGTACCAATGATGTGAGCACGGATGACTCCACAGTAAGCCTATGCTTGATTGAATTTTTCATACAGACTGTTAATTAGCTTTTTTTGTTCAAAGATAGTCATCAAATTGAAAAGAAAGATGCTGTTAGATTATTTACATTGTTATATATTTTTAAAAGCGTCTCAGTAAAATTTAGTAATTTTATCCTTTTAACCATATTAAATGGGTCTTTGACGAATAAGGTTTTTAAAAGTGTAAAAAAAAGTTTTATTAACCACATAATTTCATTGATAACAGTTTTTATAATCAATTAACACTGATTTTGTCATTTATTACAAGATGGACAAAATTTGTCACCAAAATTTCGGTTTTACCGAATGACGATATTTTCAAACAATGCTAACAGGTTGATATCTAGCTAGCTAGCTAGTTAGCAAAAGGACAATCAAACATTTTATATTTAGTTCAAGTTTTTTAAATATTACATTTCCATGTTTTATAGCGGTTGTACCAAATGACGTTTCGGGACATGCGTATGAGCAAGTGAAAACATGAATTTTTCAAATAGTTAAAAGAGAGTTAATTAATTTGCTTTCCATTTCCATTTTTTTAAATTTCCATGTGATCCTTTGCAGTTGTCTGAATGATGGCACATCCTGTCACATGATACCTCATGACTTGATCCAGAATGGTCCCTTTATATTGGTTACTCCGAATTACATCAATGAAATACATTTTTCTGGACATTCTTTCTCATAAAGCAACGACTTCTACACATAATTTTAATACCATTTAGCATTTTGTTGATTAATGATGTTATAAAATCATGCCAGAATAAAAAATACATACATTTATTACATGTTAAGATATTTTAATCACAAATGAAATGGCTGTATTGGCCTTTGGACGGTTAAACCGAATTACCTTTTGACACTTCAAAATCTTTAAAATACCATTATATGTAACAAAACATTATTAAAACCTTTTGGATTTGATAAAAGAGATCTAGTTGTACTACCTTACATACTTTAGATGTCATATCTTTGTTTTTTATTATTATTAAGGCCTTTGGACAAAAATATTACCCATCACGTCATTGACCCAAATATAAATGAATGTTTTTTGTGCTCTTAGCTTTTAAAAATCACATAAAAGGCTTAGTTTGTTCAAATAAACAATCATTTCCACAAACACATTGTAGCTCAGTGTAATTTAAGAAGTAAAACAGAGTAAAAATATATTAATAATTTTCAGTTTTATTCACTGATATCATGATAGTAAACTTTTTGGGGTCTGTAAGAAAGTTTTAACGTGTTTGAATTTCATATATATATATATATATAATCTTTTGTTGTTCTTCCAGGTCTCTGCTGACTCTTTGTCATCTTCAAGCACTTTTTCCCATCATTCTCAAAGAGGTGTCTCCCACAGCCTCAATTCCAAAAGGTCAAAGGTCAGACAGCTCAGCAAAGGTGTACAGGCAGGTTAGTCACACCACACTGGTCCACTTTTTAAACAAAACAACCTGTGTAATTTAGACAGAGACTAATTTCAACAAAAAATGTAATGTTGAATATTGCACCCTTTTTTGCAGGTGATTTGGAAATTGTGATAAACGCCACGCGCAGACACACTCGGGATGTAGGAACCATCTTTCCCTCTCCAGGTGCTTTCAAAAATGTCCATTCACCAAACACATTTGGAAGAGGCATTCAGAGTGGCGTTCCCATCCCCACTGCTTCCACCGCTAAACCCACCCAAAGCCTGACCACTCTGAAGAGAGACAACAAGAGTGTCCGGACCCATTACCCAAATGGTGCATATTACATGTTCACAAATAAGGAAGTTTTTCTGCAACTGATCTGTTTTCTTATTTTGTCTTACTGTATTATATATCACATTCTCTTTAAGGTGTGTCATGGTTTGTCTCAGCTGATGAGCTTAAGTGTGATGGTCGCAAGGAAAACCAGCCACAGAGTGAATCAATACCTTACCTAAGCCAAGCCTGGTTTGAGCCTTACAGTAAAATCCGACCCTGGAGAGAACTGACCAGAGAACCTCTAAGAGAGAGACAGAACCAACAAGAGCATGAGAGGCCAACAGAGTCTAGAACAGATACCGAGACAGATGTCAGCGACAAACCCTCGGCTCTTGTTCGCCTTTCACTACAGGTGTGACAAGCCACCGACTTTAATGTGCTTGAGTTTTTAAAGCGGTACACAACATAAATTATTATATATAATAAACAGAACATTATTGTGCGTTGGTGTGGATGCTAATACAGTTATTATCTACCTTATTTTGCAACACTGACATCAGCCATTTTCTGTGAATGTGTAATACTTCCGATTCATTAGCTGCTGTATGTAAATAACTAGAAGAGTAACAAAAGTGGAGTAAACAGTAAAACTCTTTGTGCTACAAACCACTGTGTTTATAATTACTATAATAAATTGCAATATGATAAATACCAGTTTCAAGCAGCATAACAAACTGTTTTTGTACAGCTAAAAGAACTGGAAGCACCTCACATTGGAAGCTTGCACATTTAAAGGGTTAGTTCACCCAAAAATGAAAATTCTGTCTTTAATTACTCACCCTCATGTCGTTCCAAATGTGTAAGACTTTCGTTCATCTTCCGAACAAAAATGAAGGTCTTTTTGATGAAATCTGAGAGCTTTTTGTCCCTCTATTGACAGCTACGCAACTTGACACTTTGACGCTTCAAAAAGTTCATAAAGAGAACATACCATGTGAATTGAGCGGTTTAGTCCAAATTCATTTGAAGAGACTTGATTGCTTTGAACAGATTGAATTTAGGCTTTTATTCACATATAAACATTGATCGGCGAACATAAACAAAAGCTTAACCGAACCTTCTTGAAGTGCAAGAACAAACTTCTCGCGGAAGTGCAATCGTGTTGCGAAACACACAAGAATGAACCTCATTGGTTCTTGTGCATGTCAAACATGCTTGAGCTTTCATTTACCACAACTGATGTGTAAGTTGATGAATGTTTATATGTGAATAAAAGCCTAAATTCAATCTGTTTATCATATAAATTGATCAAGTCTCTTCAGAACATTTGGACTAAACCAATCAATTCATATGGATTATTTTTATGATCTCTTTATGAACTTTTTGAAGCGTCAAAGTGGTAGTTGCGTAGCTGTCAATGGAGGGACAGAAAGCTCTCTTAATTTGCATCCGAAGATGAACTAGTGACAATTTTCATTTTTGGGTGAACTAACCCTTTAAGTTACAAATGGTTGCGCCCGCTCGTATGTTAAATAGAAGGTGGATGGTTGTCTTTATAGTTATTTTTCTTTGTGTCAATGGGCCTTTACTCTGATTTGGAGCTTGGACCTTATTTGGAGCTAGTGTTTATTTTGGACCCTGGCTGTGTGGTTTTAGAGAGTACATGGATGTTGATTGTTGAATTTAGTATAACATCAAACATTTGCATTGATGGTTTTCCTACAGGAAGCTCTAGCGCTCCATCGGCCAGAGTTTGTGTCTCGTTCACGGGAGCGAATGAAGCGCCTGGGGCTGCTGGTTGAGGAGAGGAGGTTACAGGCAGTCTTCAGCAGAGAGAGAGAAGAGCTCTTCAACTGCCCCGGACCATCACGTCCACTCAGACCAGGTGACCTTATACCCTAAGATCACTTAGGTCTTACTTGGGTAAGATTACTGACTACTTAGTAGTCAGCTCAGTATATATTTGATGTAAACTAAAACATGCCGCTTTCACCAGCTCCAGTACCCCGTAAACGAGTCGTTCCAAGAAGAGAGATGGTCCAACGATCCAAAGAGTAAGTATACTTTATCTCCCAGACTATTTTCAAACCATCTAGATAGTTTATGCGGAGGTAACGGACAGAGTACATAATACCTAAACGTGCAAATATGGGACATTTAAACAGCATTCCATGACTTTTAATGTTTCATGTGCCAGTTGTCTTGTGCTTGCTACATGCTTTCAGTTGGGTAGAGAGGAAATCACACAGTCAGAGAATAGACAGGACAGACAGACTCATGAGGTAATAATATGTGTCATAATGTGTATGTGATAGTGTGTACCTACTTAAATCTGACAAAATCTCCCAAACCGTACTTTCTTGGGATGTTCCCATTTGTAAAAACAGTATAAAAATAAAGTTTTTAAAATTGTAAAAATGCAGAACGTTTTTACTTTGGATTAGGGTGTTGGTTAGGTTATATAATATTTATAATTGGCTGTATATAAAAACAATTGAAGTCTGTGCAACGCCCCCATTTAGATATATGAGTGTGTGTGTGTGTGTGTGTGTGTGTGTCTATCTTTTATGTGGAATATCTGATGTGATTCAAGTTAGGCCCAGTCAGAGGCATATGCACCCCACCTGCAGTCTAGTTCAACATTTTATGTGGATTTTATTGACGTCGACTTTCAGGTAATTATGCATTTTAATTGTCAAATAAATGTGTATTCCCTCAGGAAATACGCTCAACTTCCTGAGGTCCAGAAGAGAAAGGAGGAGGAAAGGAGACAGGCGGAGTACCGCTCCTATCGCCTCAATGCTCAACTATTTAACAAGGTATACCGGCTGTTCTGGGCTAGCAGTTGTACACAATAGGCTAGTTTTTAAATCGATGTTGTTTCAAGAATTTCAGGAATACACATGACCGGTTTGATTAACAATTCCAATGCGCTGCATCTTTCTTCTGCAGAAAGTCACCAATCGTGCGTTGGGAAAGAGAGCTCCCTGGCAGTGAGGTCAACTAAAATATACTCAATTCCAAAAATCCTTACTGTTCTGTGAATGTGACAGGTTTTTTTTTTTTTTTATATGGGTTGATATTTTATAATGGTTGTGTGTACTCTTATTTTAGGTGTGAGATTTTCTTTAAAATAGTTGTGAATGTGTATTATTTATGGAGTTGCAGTTATGGATTGTTTTATTATGACTTTATATTACAATTGCAAAATTAATTTTTATTATGTCTGTCTTTGCAATGTTTAGTAATATTTTTTATGAAGCTAATAAACAGCTATTTGTAAGAGCTTTTGTGTGTGCTTTTTATCAACAACAAAAAAGCTTGTTTTCAGTTTATGATTAGAGTTATGCATATAACATTCAAAGAGAGAATGAGGCCACAATATAATGGTCATGTTCACTACAAAAAGATAATAGCTTTTTACTCATTACAATATGAAGTACATGTACAGTACATCATTATTATACTGTAGTCATCTGTACTATGTTATATGGAGGGCTGCATTATTGATATGAGTGAAGATATTTTTTCCATATTTCAGTTGTTCACACGTTTAATACAACATTTAAAAGTTTTTATTTTTGCAAATATTTTATTTTGAAACCTTAACAATAAAGATTATTTAAGTTTTTATGGAAAACAAAATGTTTGAACCGTGTGGAAAGTGTGACATGTGACAGTCTCTATGGCAACAGGTGTAAACAAACTAATCAAGCACGAACAGATCGCATTGAACACTAAAGCACAGAGAGATGCCGAATAAAAAAGGAAAGAAGGGAAAGAAAGGAAAGGGGTGAGTAATAATAAAAAAAACATTGCCCTGCCTGTTGATTCCTATATTTTTTTTAAAGCTGCGATTACGACTGGTCTTAAGAATTTGAACAGTAAGGTTATATCTGACAGCGTAGTTTTACTTTGTGATGTTGATGATGATTCGCCTTTCGCTTCATTTTTTTATTTAGAAAAGGAAAAAAAGATGGCAAGCAAGAGTCAAAACGGGATAAGGAGTCTGATATAGAGAAGGCTAAAGCAAACATGGCTCTGTGGGAGGCCAGGTGTGATATGACGGAGAGTTCTCGCGCGGAGTATTCTGAAGCCGCGCGACGACTGAGCAAAGCCAACCAGCAGCTCACTGACCTACAGCACAACACCGAGAAGAACACCATCGAGATCATCGCTGTTCTGAGGAAGAAAGACCTGCAGAATGAAGAGAGGGTATTTTTAATGCATTTGATTTTTAAAGCTACAGGACACGTGACCAATGTAAACTACATTTGTTTTTAAAGGTGCCCTTGATTCAAAAATTGAATTTACCTCGGCATAGTTAAATAACAAGAGTTCAGTACATGGAAAAGACATACAGTGAGTCTCAAACCCCATTGTTTCCTCCTTCTTATATAAATCTCATTTGTTTAAACGACCTCCGAAGAACAGGCGAATCTCAACATAACACCGACTGTTATGTAACAGTCGGGGTATACGCCCCCAATATTTGCATAATGCCAGCCCATGTTCAAGGGATTACACAAGCCAGTATTAACGTCTGGATCTGTGCACAGATGAAGCATCAGACTAGGTAAGCAAGCAAGAACAACAGCGAAAAATGGCAGATGGAGCAATAATAACTGACATGATCCATGATAGCATGATATTTTTACTGATATTTGTAAATTGTCTTTCGTAATCGTAAATGTTTCGTTAGCATGTTGCTAATGTACTGTTAAATGTGGTTAAAGTTACCATCGTTTCTTACTGTATTCACGGAGACAAGAGCCGTCGCTATTTTCATTTTTAAACACTTGCAGTCTGTATAATGCATAAACACAACTTCATTCTTTATAAATCTCTCCAACAGTGTAGCATTAGCCGTTAGCCACGGAGCACAGCCTCAAATTCACTCAGAATAAAGTGTTAACATCCAAATAAATACTTTACTCACATAATTCGAAGCATGCATACAGCATGCATGACGAACATCTTGTAAAGATCAATTTGAGGGTTATATTAGCTGTGTGAACTTTGTAAATGCGCTGTAATATAGTCGAGAGCTCGTTTGGCAGGGGATTTTACCGAGTGTAAATCAGTGCATTGTTAATGATGCCCCAAAATAGGCAGTTAAAAAAATGTATTAAAAAAAATCTATGGGGTATTTTGAGCTGAAACTTCACAGACACATTCAGGAGACACCTTAGACTTGGGCACCTTTAAATCTTAATCTCATCTATTGTTAAAAGGATAGTTCACACACAAACTAAAATTGTCATCATTTACTCACCCTCATGTCATTCCAAACCCATAACCAACTTTCGTTCATCTTCAAAACACAAATGAAGATATTTTTTAATAAAACCTTTGAGATTTCTGTCAAGCTTTGATGCTTCAAAAGGTTTATAAAGAGACTGTAAAAGTAATCCATAAAATTGAGCGCTTTAATCCAAATCTTCTGAAGAGACACCATCACTTTATATGATGAACAGATTTAATTCCATACAAACACTGATCAACACACATACATAGAGCACATCAAATATGGAAATTGAATGGGGTCATATGTGAGAACCAATGAGTTTTGTTCTCACACTGCAAAAAAATGCTGTTCTTACTTAGAATTTTTGTCTTGTTTCCAGTCCAAATATCTAAAAATTCTTAGATTAAGAAGCATTTTCTTGACAAGTAAAATTTTTTTATTTTATTTTCTTGTTTTTAGGAAAAATAAGTCAAAATTAAGTGAGTTTTTCCCTTAAAACAAGCAAAATAATCTTAATCCAAACTGAAAACAAGATGATATGTCTTATTTTTGGTTTGATATAAAATTATTTTACTCACCCCACTGGCAGATTATTTTGCTTGTTTTAAGGAAAAACTCACTTAATTTTAACTTATTTTTTTCTGAAAACAAGAAAATAATTTTTACTTGTCAAGAAAATGCTTCTTGATTTAAGAACTTTAAGATATTTTGACTAGAAACAAGACAAAAACTCTAAGTAAGAACAGCATTTTTTGCAGTGCACGCATTAAGTATGGTTGATCAATGTTTTTATGTGAATAAAATCCTAAATTAAATCTGTTCATTAAATAAAGTGATCGTGTCTCTTCAGAAGACTTGGCTCTGTAGACTATGATGTCTTTATGAACTTATTGGATCTTCAAAGTTAGGTTGCATGGACTATCAATAGAGGCACAGAAATCTTTTAGGTTTCAGTGATGTAGTCAATATCCAAGTGAAATGCCTTTTCGACTAGATTTTTTCCATCTGGAATCGATTGGTTGGTTGTGTTTTGTTATTGCTGTGATGTCATGTGAGTGACAGGTTGCCCCGCAGTCATGCCAGTCATCAGAGAAGAGAAGAGATGTTGCTGCAAGAGGGAAGGGAAGATATTTTGATTAAATGTTACAAGGGCACATGAATAAAAAAAAAAAAATGTGCACGGATATATCATTTCTAAAAAATACTGCAGTATTCAATTTCATGATGACTTTAAAAATATCTTCATTTGTGCTTTGAAGATTAACAAAAATCTTACGGGTTTGGAACGACATGAGGGAGAATAAATTGCAGATTTTCATTTTTGGGTGAACTAACCCCATAACATGTGTTCTCAGATCACTGCACTGGAACAACAAATACAGCTTAAGAAAACAAGAGCCTCTCAGGAAAAAGAGAATTTGGTAAGATTTGGTAAGCCTTTCCTCATATGGGAAAACAGGAGTAAATTAAGTTATTGTGCTCATCTTTATGGTTTGAGTTTTATTTTTCCCTTTAATCTGTTGTTAATACAAAGATTGCAATATCACAGAAAACACATAATCAATAAATGTGTTTTTTTTTTAATCATAAGAAATGAAATCCACTCATCCAGTTTAAGTAAAA
>RJVU01057857.1:6085741-6139906 GCA_003731715.1 Anabarilius grahami | reverse complement strand
CTTGTCAAGAAAATGCTTCTTGATTTAAGAACTTTAAGATATTTTGACTAGAAACAAGACAAAAACTCTAAGTAAGAACAGCATTTTTTGCAGTGCACGCATTAAGTATGGTTGATCAATGTTTTTATGTGAATAAAATCCTAAATTAAATCTGTTCATTAAATAAAGTGATCGTGTCTCTTCAGAAGACTTGGCTCTGTAGACTATGATGTCTTTATGAACTTATTGGATCTTCAAAGTTAGGTTGCATGGACTATCAATAGAGGCACAGAAATCTTTTAGGTTTCAGTGATGTAGTCAATATCCAAGTGAAATGCCTTTTCGACTAGATTTTTTCCATCTGGAATCGATTGGTTGGTTGTGTTTTGTTATTGCTGTGATGTCATGTGAGTGACAGGTTGCCCCGCCCTCATGCCAGTCATCAGAGAAGAGAAGAGATGTTGCTGCAAGAGGGAAGGGAAGATATTTTGATTAAATGTTACAAGGGCACATGAATAAAAAAAAAAATATGTGCACGGATATATCATTTCTAAAAAATACTGCAGTATTCAATTTCATGATGACTTTAAAAATATCTTCATTTGTGCTTTGAAGATTAACAAAAATCTTACGGGTTTGGAACGACATGAGGGAGAATAAATTGCAGATTTTCATTTTTGGGTGAACTAACCCCATAACATGTGTTCTCAGATCACTGCACTGGAACAACAAATACAGCTTAAGAAAACAAGAGCCTCTCAGGAAAAAGAGAATTTGGTAAGATTTGGTAAGCCTTTCCTCATATGGGAAAACAGGAGTAAATTAAGTTATTGTGCTCATCTTTATGGTTTGAGTTTTATTTTTCCCTTTAATCTGTTGTTAATACAAAGATTGCAATATCACAGAAAACACATAATCAATAAATGTGTTTTTTTTTTAATCATAAGAAATGAAATCCACTCATCCAGTTTAAGTAAAACAAGAAATAGTCATCCAGTTAAATAAATGAATAGAGTTGTTCATTTTAAAATTGTCATCAGTGTTATTTTAGTATTATTTATATACTGTTGCAGTATTTAATAATCTGTATTTAATTTTTATTTTTATGCTTTCATTTTAACTTTAGTTTAATTTTTAGTCATTTTGTGCTTTTTAATTTTTTTTTTAATCTCTATTGCTGTTATTATTTATTTCAGTTGTAGTTTTAGCCAAGGCAACATGTCTAATTTTAGTTTTTTTATTTAATATTTATATTTAATTTTATTTCAGCTTTATTTCAATTACCAAATTGAATTTCAATTCAGTTTTATTATTTTATTTTTTTAGTTAACAATAACAATACTGATTGACATTACAGGCCACTGAATACATGCTGCAGATCAATGAGCTGGAGGAGAAATTTAAGAAGAGATGTAGCGAGTTCAGCATGATTCAGGAGGAGCTAAAGATCATCAATGACTTCCGTAGGAAGAAGCCCCAAATGGAGCAAGAACTCAAAAATGTATAATGCAATCTATTGATTTTATGTACACATTATACAGATGTATTACATCTGTTTTAACCTTTGTGCTGTGTTGAAAATACGTTACCTAATTTATTTTTCCCAGTCAAAAATGATCAGCCTTTTAAATTGCTTGTAAATCTCTCATTATGCTATATTATCAGCAAATATTTGATTCAATCATGTTGTCAGCTTGTTTTCTTTCAATTAGCACAGGTTTTGTATTTCTTTTTTGGAACTAATTGATCATAGACCTCATTGATCTGAGCTTATTCACCCAAAGTTTATTCAAGCATATTCACCTAAAAAAAAAATAGGTGCATAATCTAAGATCAATGAGGCCTGCAATCAATCACTTCCATAAAGGAATACAAAATCTGTACTAATTAGACAAAACAAGTTGATAAACAGATTACATCCAGTATTTGCCAATAACATTCCATAACAAGTGATTTATAATAAATTTTCTGTAGTTCAGTCATTTTTGAATGTGAACGCCACGTTTTTAACAAAGTCGAAGAATGCAAGGGATAATGCCACCATTGTTTTGTACAGATGAAAGAAATGATGGAAAACGCTGATCTAGAACACAAGAAAACACTTGCAAGAATGGAGCAAAAGTTCTTCAATAATAAGGTATATATACTGAAAAAATAAATAAATAAACATTTCAACAAAATCTTTCTCATTCACTCTCTCAGCCTCTCCTTCTACTTTCTCTTTAGGTTCACCTAGAGAAGGAAGCTGAGCAAAAGATTGCTGTGCTGGCAGAAAAAGCTCACAATGAAGCCATCATGTAAGCATCTTCTACATCTGTCTCAACATCACTAAACATTTCTACCTGATGCCACTGTGTCTGAGATACATTTTACATGAGATAAATGAGATGACATCCTCCATCTCGGCCTCATCAGACAGCTGGATGACGCATCGCGCTCGATGTTCAAGGAGAATGTGCGTTTAAATAAGGCATTGGGTTACCACATCAAAGAGGTGGAGGATCTGCGGAAGAGAAATGCAGCGCTGGCAGAAGAGAACGACATCCTAAATCTGCATAAGGTGGCAACACAACACCATACCATCTTTGCACTGTAGTTCATCACCTACACTGCCGTTCAAATGTTTGGGGTCAACACGATTTTGGAAAAGAATTAATACTTTTATTCAGCAAGGATGCATAAAATTGGTAAAAGTAAAGACTTTTACATTATTATAGAAATTGTTCTCTTTTAAATAAATGTTGTTCTTTTAAACTTTCTATTCATCAAAGAATCCTGAGGGGGTAGTTAAAAATTTAGTTAAAAATTTAACTACCATTTGCCATTTGTAGCTATTTGTAGAGGTGTATAGCTGGACAAACTGCAGAAAAAATGTAATAAAAGACAACTGGAAAAGCCATTAGGCATTAGGAAGAAACACAGAAACTAAAAATTAAAAATAATAATCCAATATTTCATTTATTTTATTAAAGTATACTGTATTGATTATAATTGATGTATATTATATTCAGTAATTTCTTAATTAATTAAAATTAAATGAATCAAAATTATTAAATGTATTATTACAACACTTGTGCACCCACACAAACACTCACATACATATACATGCGTACAAATAAAATAAAATAAAAAAACATTCTTACTAGACCCTTTGAAAGACCAGTCTACTATAAAGCTTACCTTTGAAGCAGCAGACATTGATAATAAACCCACAATTTCATTCACCCTGCAGGAGATGAGTCAGGACACCTCGAATGACACCATATCTAAGCTTACAGCCCAGCGGACCACAGTTTCTGAGCTGAGAGCAAAAGTGTTGACACTGGAACAGACCCTGGCCAGCATGGTGGCTGAGTTTGAGAGGAAGGCGGCTAACATCAAGCAGCGTGCTGCGGTCAGAACTCAGGCCAGCGGTGTAGAGCTGGACAAACTGCAGAAGCTCCTGAGCGTACGGGACAGGGAGTTGAGCCGATTGAAGAGAGTAGCCCGCAGCGTCGTGGAGCAGTGCTCAGACACGGAGATCCTCTTCCATGAGGCTCTAAATCATGTGAAGCAGGAGATGTTAATGCACAGGTGCACTTCATTATTCATTATTGTTATCGATAAAATACCAGAAAATATTGAAATATAATTTTTTGTCAATATCACCTCCACCCCCTCTAATTCATTCTAGAAATAAAAGTTGACAAGCAAGAGTTCCAGGCTCCATTTCAGTGCAGAAACTTCAAGCCATTTGTAGATACATTATGTTATAAGATACATTATGTTATCCAGACAGGAAGAAGAGGTGAATCGTAGCAGGCGGATGGATGAGTTCTTATCAGGGAAAAGGGATCATGTTCACACCATCAGCAAAACTCCACACAGTACCAACAGCATTTCCGTTGGTATGGAAGAGGCTGAAAAGGGGTAAGAGTTTAAAATTTTGGGGGGATTTTTTGGACTATTTTTTTTTTTATTCTGATGAAATGATAACTCAAAATGTTATTACCTGGAAGATGCTTTTTCCATAAGCAAATCTGTCTGTCATAACACTGTTATTTTGCATCAGCAATCTGAAGAAAGCCAAAATTCACATATCAGAGATGACCTGGGAGCAAAAAGAGAGAGTTCTCAGGCTGCTCTTTGCCAAAATGAATGGCCTGAAGTCAAAGTAAGAACTTGCTAGCAGATACTGAACTGTATTTTGGATGATAAACAATTTAGCAGAAAAGTTCAAATATATGTGACCTTTTAACCTTATGAAACCATGGAACCACTTTAAGATAAATGGTAAATTAGTCATTAGTCAAGTTAATTTGGTACAATTAACCTTAAAAAATAAAAACAGTTGGTGAGACAAAGATAGTGATAATGGCTATAGTAAAAATAAATAAATAAAATAAAATATAAAATCCCAAGCTTATTTGTACTTCTCAGTTTAAGAAAAGAAGTTTAAGGAATTGAAACTGATTTAAAGGAGTAATAAATGTGTATTTTCATGGCACTTTTGTTTTCTACATTTCTGAAGGAAAGCAATTCATGCTCCGGCGCTGGCAGATTCTGAATGGAACCAGTGTAGCAGCAATCCAGGGTGAGACATGCCAACAGATTTTCTGGCTGATAAACAAGATATCAACTTATCAATTAAATATTTTTTTCTATTGTAATTTTAAAGTGCCCCTATTATACTATTTTAAAGGCTCTTAATTTTGTTTTGGGGCTCTCCTACAATAGGTTTATACGTATCCAAGGTCAAAAACACTTTAATTTTCTCACAATATACATTGCAGCATCACCTCTTTTATCACTGTCTTTGAACCGGTTTGATAAAGGATTCAGTGTAACGCTTACAGCACGCCGGAAACAGCGTCTTCTCGACATATCTTCCAGGCCTCAGCTACAACTACAGTGTTTGAGGGTGGAGCAAAGTAGACATTGTTCGTGGGCTGTCATTATGCTATTTTGATACAAACCTATTGAATTACTGACAATTAGTTTCAGGCAGTTCAGAATCAGTTCTTTCTTTTGGGACACAATAACTCCATTTATCTTTGGAAATTTGAAACCTTGCAGACTTTTTACATTCCCAAACAGCTATATAACACAATATATGAAAGCTTATATCCAAAAAAGCATAATATGGGCACTTTAATATCATTCTAATTTTAATATAATTCATCAATCAATACAAAAGTGCAAAAATATGTCAGTTCAACCTTTCCATTTGACAGTAGCACATAAGAAAGAGAAATAAACTATGACGGGAAAGATTTCTGAACGCACTGTTTATGACAGTTTGTTGTTCTTTGCGATCTGCACCAATACACATATGGTGCGTCACAATTTGCGTTCTCATGCACTATTCTATGCCATTTTGTAGTATAAATAGTGTGAGAAGTGTGCTCACACTGAAATTCCAAAAAGAAAAAGTGCACTTTAAATACCCACATGATGCACTTAGTCATCTGAAAAAATTTAATGTGGAATGTTCAAGCACTTCATGCACTCAAACTGTCTCAGGAGGGGCTATCAGACTCCGATTTTGAATGACTAACCTTATAAAATTCATACTCTACACAGTTAAGTGCATAGTGTATAGTGCATCATTTGAGACACAACTATAGACTCATAATGCAGTGATCTGTCTGTCTTTTCTGCAGGAATGAAGAGGAGGAATCCCATGCAACCTTTTTAACCCAAGCAGCAGTTTCCAGTATAAGCTCCAGTGATAATTCCAGTGCTCTGCCTGACCTGTAGATCACCTGACCTCATCACAGATAAGAGAGCTAAATAATGTCGAAGTATATGTTGGAGATTGCATATCAACTATGAAATACCAAGAAGTGTTCATGAATGTCTATACCACAACTTAAAAGGAGACCTTTTTTTTTTTTTTTTTTTTTTTTTTTTTNTTTTTTTTTTTTTTTTACATGTAGAGATGCCCACGTACAAATACTGATAATACTGGAATTAAAGATTACATAAATTGCGTAAAATAAATAACTGTATTCAGGAAAGACTTAAAAAGTATTGGCATGACACAACCCACAATTCTAAATGGCTATTTTTTATTGCAAACAAACAATTCAAACTGTATTTAATAAAACACAGAAAAGAAGTTTAGCAGTTTACTGAACATGGCCATAATTTTGAACTTGCTGATTGATGATTTACCTTCTTTTTATAGAAGAACTGTTTCATATACAATGAATAACATATTAATTAAATGTAACTAAAATAGTTTTTTAAGGGAAGATGATACAATTGTTATCATGCAATATAATTTTCCTAAGTATTGATGTATTTTTGAAAATATAAGAAATACTGTACCACTTCATGTAGGTGACTCATATTAAAGTAGGCATTCAACGGAGGTTGCGATATTCTTTTCTTTTCTATTGTGATGTATATAAGAGTGACACGGCTTCTCGGACAAGAAACATTTTTGGGCAGGAATGGATTTTGTCTATCAGGAATTGATTGGATGGTTGCGGTTTGCTATTGCTGTGATGTCATGTGAGTGACAGGTTGTCCCGCCTCCTCGCATCAGTGAACATGACATCAGAGAAGAGATGTTGCAGCTAGAGGGGGGGGGGAGTTATTTTGATTAAAGATTATGAGAGCACATGAATTAAAAAAATAATGATGTGCATTGATAAATCATTTATAATAAATACTGCGATATTCCATAAAAAATAAGAATCGTCAATCTTGATTTAATGGTGACTGTAAAGAAGGGGAAATGTACTGTTTTTGTTCCTTTTCTCATACAAAAGTATGAAGGTGAACATTATATGCAGACATTTTTATTGTATTTGCAAACATTTAGCCAACAAACAGTTAGTTATAAAGCATTATACATAATCTACAATGTTTGTCACTTTATTTTAAGTTTATCTTCAATTTTTTTTTGCCCTACCTATATTTCTGTAACCATTTTACAAGAATCATTTTCATGAATAGATACAGAATATATCATTTAATTATACAGTAATTGTACTGAACAATGAGTGGTCAGCATGTTATCATGGTCGGATCTACAGATCATCAGGATGGCGTTACAACATGACCTCCCAGCACAGTGACAGTGCTGCTCAAGTAAATATAGACAACTATTAATAGGATCATATACACACATACAGCAAAACAGCTGCTCAGTGACCAAGCAAAGCCTCTGTTCAACCAAACCAAGATATTCAAATCAAAGCCAGACTGACTTCAAACGACATATAAAGGTAAGATTATAAATTCAGAACTGGTTCATATCACAACTGAACTTGTGTACACATGCCTCATTATTTTCAACAGAATGGGAGACTTACAAAACTTTGAGCAAGACTTCTATCAGTCTGGATATTATGTGGATGGCCAGCAGGAAGAGGAATATTGCTATGATCCAGCCTACGTTAATCCAGAATACCATGAAGTGTAAGTGTAACATCGCTAACTGCATACATGTGTCTAATATACCATTTATTAATTTATGCATTTTGTGTGCAATTTAAGTGTTAGTTGTGCAGTTGTGATTCAGTCTTTACCATCTGATTATCAGTGATAATTCCGCACACTTAGATGAATATACCACTACAGCATCTTATACTGGACAACTGTATCAGCCTGTAGCGCTACCTGAGCAAACAGAACACCTAGACTCATATGAGGAAGAACCGCCACTCTTAGAAGGTAATAAAAAATGTATTTATAATAAAATATCTTTAAGCTGAAGTGTGTAACTTCTGCACTACCAAATGGAAAAGAAAAAAAAATTGAAAATTTTTTTTCCAAATATGCCCCCTAGTCATCCATTAAAGTCGGCATGAAATGGAAGTTGCCATTTTTTCCCCCTATTGTGACGTATATGCCAGTGAAATGGATTCTCGGACAAGAAAACGTAGGACAGGACTTGATTTTACCCATCGGGAATTCATTGGATCATTGTGGTTTGCTATTGCTGTGATGTCATGTGAGTGTCAGGATGTCCCGCCCTCATGTCACTAAACTCGTCATTATAAAAGAGAAGAGATGTCGCTGCAAAAAGGAGGGGAAGATATTTTGATTAAAGATTACGAGAGCACATGAATTTAAAAAAAAATGATGTTGTGCATGGATAAATCTTATAATCACTGGATAAACACGGATAAACATTGCAATACTCCATTAAAAATAATAACTGTCAATTTTGATTTCATGGTGACTTTAATAAAAAAAATAAAAATTAAAAAAAACATATAGCCACGCCCGCGACTCAGGAGGCAGTCACATTTATCGTTTTTCAGCAAATTTTTGAGAGTGAGATTTTAGGAATCCCTATATCAGGAATTTCACATGGGTGAAAGAAACCCTTGCAGATTTCACAACAGTTTCAAGATGTTCACGCAGATTCACCGTGTTGACCAACAGAAAGCTGAATGGTTTGAAAGTGACTTCTGTGCTAGTGGTACCTTACAGGTTGCTCAAAACAAATAGGGGAATTTTATAGTGACACACAGACGCTTATAATTTTTGAGAAAAATCATTTATTATTTAGGACAGAAATTCTCAACTCTTTCCGTCAAGATCCATTTTCCTGAAGAGTCATCATGGACCAACTCACCTGTCTGTAACTTTCTAGTAATTCTGAAGACACTGATAAGCTTATTCAGGTGTGTTTGATTAGGGTTGGACCTCAAGGGCCAGAGTTCAGAACCCCTGGTTTAGGATAAAGTGTTTTAAGACATACTTCAGCTTTAAAAACATTCTTGCATTATTTAATTTTTGCAGAAAATGTAATTTTCAAAATGAAAATACATGTGTTTTTTCTCAGAATTGGGCATTAACTTTGACCATATCTGGCAGAAGACTCTGACTGTGTTAAATCCACTGAAGCCTGCTGATGGCAGCATTATGAACGAGACAGACCTCACTGGGCCTATTCTCTTCTGCATTGCTCTGGGAGCCACACTATTGATGGTACAAACTACACCTTGAACCTTTTGCGAAAAGAAACGAAAACATAATGTCCAGCGCACGTACCTGTGTATTTGTGTGGATTCTCTCCCCAGGCAGGGAAAGCACACTTTGGATATGTGTATGGCATCAGTGCTCTGGGATGTGTTGGGATGAACATGCTGTTGAACCTGATGAGCAGTTACAGCATATCCTGTGGATGTGTGGCGAGTGTCCTGGGATACTGTCTCCTGCCAATGGTTGCACTTTCTGCCTTTGCTGTTGTTTATTCACTTCAGTGAGTATCCATAACTCTACATTATTTATTTAAATTTGCCATACACTCTTAAAAATAGGTTCTTTATTGGTGAATATGGTTCCATGAAGAAACTTTAAAATCCATGAAACCTTTCCATTGCACGAAAAAGGATCATTGTATTATTAAGATATCTAGTTCAGTCATGAATCTCTAGATGGCACAGGCTGATCAGTCCTTTACATCAATCTTCAAGCTATCTCGCCATTAACACATGGCACAAGCTGATTGGCCTTTTCTGATTCTGCAGCCAATGAGATTGCTTGATCAACATTTAAATAGTCAGGGTGAGTGTTAGTTGTGTTAGTCCATCAGTATTCCTTTGAAACCCTCCACCTCCCCCAGCTCCACCTGTCTACATCTGCTACATGATTTGAGTGTTTATTCATACAGCGGCAGCAGCACATCCTACATACTTAGAGCAGCGTGTCTGTCTGTGTATCTAGTAGCAGTAGCAAGTCAGCTAGGGAACCCAAAATGGTTCTATGGCATTCAATGCGAACACCCCCTTTTGGAAACTTTATTTTTAAGAGTGTATAATTTCAGGTATATTGCATTTGAATAACAAAAGGCTTTTATTTTAATACAGAGGGCTCTTGGGAACACTGTTGGCTATGTTTGTGGTTGGCTGGTGCAGTCTATCAGCTTCTAAGATCTTCAGTTCCACTCTGAACATGAGTGGGCAGCAGCTGCTGGTGGCCTATCCCTGTGCTCTTCTGTACGGGGTCTTCGCTCTCCTTACTGTCTTTTGATAACTAAGAAATGATCACTCTAAGATCAGATGAAAATCCAATTTTATGTGCACGTAATGCACTTAGCCTGTCAAAGTGCTGTAAATCAAAGTTACTGTAAATCTGAAGAATAAAATCAAAACCATTATAGAACTTGATGGACTGGGTTAGCAGAATCATTTTTGATATTGGAATGCACACATAATCAGATACTATGAACTCCGCCACACTAATATAATGCTAAGCTTGATCCCAGAGAGTGAGAGAAAGTGAATCCCTCTCTGGGATCAAGCTGAATAATGCAAAGAAGGCTTAACTCAACCTTATTCATAGTATATATTCTTGTATATTATTGAATATTTTTATGTGTGTGGAGGAAGCGGCTGTTTTTGTTTGACTTATAGGGATAGTTCACCCAAAAATGAAAATTATCCCATAATATACTCACACTTTTTCTCTTTTAGCCAAACACAATCGGAGTTACATTAAAAATTACATTAAAAGCTAGTAATTACAGTTTATAGTTATAATTATGGATATTTTTCTCACAAAAACACATCTCTTCATTTCAGAAGGTCTTTATTAACCTCCTGGAGTCGTATGGATTACTTTTATGATGGATGGATGCGCTTTTTTGGGCTTCAAAATCTAGGGCACCATTCACTCCCATTATAAAGCTTGGAAGAGCCAGGATATTTTTAAATATAACCGATTGTGTTTGACTGAAAGAAGATAGTCATAAACACCTGGGATGGCTTGAGGGTGAATAAATTATGGGATAATTTTCATTTTTGGGTGAACTATCCCTTTAATTTATAAAGTTCAAGGTAATTGCTTCTGCATAATTATTCAAAAATTCAAACATTCAAGAAAGTATTAAAAAAAATAAAAAGGTTGGTGTGACTTTTTTGTTTTTATTGCATTAAAAATGAACAGAGTGTGTGTATATATATAAAAACATCTTATTTTCTAAAAAAAAAAAAAAAGAATCACAATTTTATCACAAACAATGAAAGGTCAAAATAAAGAAAAGGCACTCCAAACATAGGCAAAAAGAACATTCCAAGCAACCAGTTGACTTTACAGATCCTTTCAGTTCTTTAATTCAAAAATGCTTTTGCAAAAAGTTCATATAAAAATATATTTACAGAACTACAATATACACAAATATTGAAAAACACATAAAAGCAAAAACGTTGGCCGCTGTTCATCACTTTCACTCGCTTTAGTCTGTTGCACATCAACCCAGGGTGACGCCCTATTTTGTAACCCAGCATCCTCTGCTGCAAGCCATCTCATGGTCTTTTAGGCCGGTTCAAAATATGCGAGTCCTTTGAGAGACACATATTTATTAGATATTATAGATCAATCGTTTAACAGTCCTCAATAATATAACAACTAGTAACTTAGTATAGAGTCATAATTATAAATCTGAAATTTGCCTGTTATAGAATTAGGAGGACAATTAATACAAATTAATTTAAGATTTTTTTTCAAGAGTAAATAATATAGGCCTACAGGTTATAGTAACAGTAAACTGAAAACACACTATGCCAAAACATCTTGAAGTGAAAAACATGTATTCTAGCACTGAATGTATTTATTTAAAAAAAATGTTGATCTAAAATTAACTTTGTACACAAACATAAATTGCATCACACAAGATCTTCTTTACAAAATTAAACATTTTATTTAAAACTAAAATAGAAGAAAAAGGCCTGGGTAGTGAAGGCAAAGAAGCCAACAAATATCCAGCTTACATATAAACTAAATCAATGTTGTTTTACAGGGTTTAGTTATTTTATAGATTTATTTGCTATTGATTTTAAAATGCTTAAATAAGAAATAATAAAGAATGAGAATAAAGAACACTTTTAACTGGTTGTAACACTTGGAAACACTTCCTGGTAATGAAATATAATGATTCTTATAATAATAATAATAAACAATCCACTGATAATTGGGAATAATTATAAATAAGCATTGCCTAATGTTCCTCTGAATGTGGCAATTATATGACCTTTGGGTACATTTCATGAAATCAAATTAATTTGCATAAAAATGCCTCGAGCTTAAAACACATTGTAGAAGAGTCCTATACAGGCTTTATTTTTCAAAGCACGTTATGATTTCTTGTGATTTTGGGGTGAAATATAACCTGGACATGTTCTTGAAATGTAAACATAGCCTCTTTCTTACATCAATTAGTCAGTCATTAATCCTAAATGCCTTAATAAGGGTGATTGAGTTCCTTTTTCCAGCTATAGAAACTCACACCTTTATTCTCCTTTTCTTCTCTCATTCACTAAAATCCGTTTACAGCTGTTTTAAACATCAGTAAATGTATTAAGTAATTCTATTGCGCTAAAAAAAAAACTTACCCCATACATTTTGGACAGGTTGTTAAACAGCACCTGTCCCGCGCTCACTTTGTCTCTCACGCCCCGAATAGTTCCGTTCTTGCTGAAGATGTTCACGCGTTTTCCGGTGAAAAGCTTCTCCTTGGTTGCACTAGCGTACATGAGCAGCTCGTCCGGCTCGCTGCCGCTGTCGTCCGGTTCTGGTCCCACCAGGCCGCTCAGATGGCTGTTTGCCTCCGAGATGACGGGCGAGCTCGCGCGCTCCTGCTCTGGCTCTGAGCTCACAGTAGTGTCCGTGTCCGCGGAGTCTTCGAGCGCGTGCTCTCTGAACACCTCCTGCAGGACGCGACCGCTGTGCGCGGACGCGACGCGGAACCTCACTCTCCTCCTCTCTCCTCGGTCCTCCTCAGCATTGGATGTGCGTCGCTCCATTCTGCCTTTAAAAATCTACATTATACAAATTTTGTTTGCCTGAAATTAGAGTGTGCTCCTGGTAAAGTGCATTGCCGTGACATTAAAGGTCTACCCTGATCTTCAGATAAAGGGTTTGTGGCATGATGGTGTTAATTCGACACCGCATTCTTTAATATTTAATAAACGTTATCCATGGAAACTGTGGAAGCCGACTTGTGTTCTCTTATGAATAAAAGATAACTCACGTGTGGGTCAAAGAACATAGTGTGTATAACTAATAACAAAAGCACCTAACGTGTGAAATGGGTTTTTACCCAATTTTGGGAAAATTGTTAGGCTAGAGGACTCTTAAAATTCATCAGTAGCTACGATAGTCATGGGCAGAGCCATCTTGAAGTGGGCTATACTTTCCATATACTGATATGAAAAAAATAAATGTCCTTTTTGAAAAATAATAATAATAATTAATTTGCACTACCAGTGCTAGAAGTAGGAAAAACTGTGTTGTAGCCTACAGGAAAAACATGACCATAAAAGTATTTTGGGAACTTAAAAATAGAATTCATTGCATTAGATACAAAATATCAAACCATGTGGCATCTGCAGACAAATACTAGCTTTTCTCAGAACTATCAACTTTTGTCAGTCAGAAAGTGTCCTTTTTGTGCTGTATTTCCTTAAAATAAATGCCCCCATTTCATTTTTTTCTATACAATAGACCTACAAAAAACATTTATACATGTTTTATTGTGGCTTAAGTGTCCACATATTTTTGGGGCCACTGTATACACACACACACACACACACTTTTAGACCTTATAATAAGACCAACACTGTCTTCACTCTAAAAAATCTTGGGTTATTTTTTCTACCCAAGTCCTGGGTTAAACCTTTTGGGTCATTTTTTGGGTTATTTTCCAGTGTTTGGGTAGTTTTTGTGTTACCCAGCTCCTGGGTTAGACATAGGGTGAAGTTAGCTAAAACGGGCCACGTTTTGGTAAATGACTTATAATACCATCAAATAAGCTATGCGTGAGATCTAATGCTATTTTTTACAAATTAGCATGGTCTCTTAAATATATATACAGTACAGTCCAAAAGTTTGGAACCACTAAGATTTTTAATGTTTTTAAAAGAAGTTTCGTCTGCTCACCAAGGCTACATTTATTTCATTAAAAATACAGTAAAAACAGTAATATTGTGAAATATTATTACAATTTAAAATAACTGTTTTCTATTTGAATATATTTCACAAAGTAATTTATTCCTGTGATGGCAAAGCTGAATTTTCAGCATCATTACTCCAGTCTTCAGTGTCACATGATCCTTCAGAAATCATTCTATCATTTTTCAGGATTATTTGATGAATAGAAAGTTCAAAAGAACAGTGTTTATCTGAAATCTAATCTTTTGTAACATTATAAATGTCTTTACTGCCACTTTTGATTGATTTATTGCATCCTTGCTAAATAATAAAAGTATTCATTTCTTTAATTTCTTTTCAAAAAAATAAAAATAAAAATTCTTACTGTCCCCAAACTTTTGAACGGTAGTGTATAATGCTACAGAAGCTTTGTATTTCAGATAAATGCTGTTCTATTGAACTTTCTATTCATCAAGGAATCCTGAAAAAAAAAGTACACAACTGTTTTCAACATTGAAAATCAGCATATTAGAATGATTTCTGAAGGATCATGTGACACTGAAGACTGGAGTAACGATGCTGAAAATTCAGCTTTGCATCACAGGAATAAATTACTTTGTGAAATATATTTAAATAGTACACAGTTATTTTAAATTGTAATAATATTTCACAATATTACAGTTTTTTACTGTATTTTTAATTAAATAAATGTAGCCTTGGTGAGCAGACGAAACTTCTTTTAAAAACATTAAAAATCTTAGTGGTTCCAAACTTTTGGACAGTACTGTATATGAATGAATATTTTTATTTAAGTGTCATGCACTCATGGTGCCCAGCCCGCATGGGCTTATATGACACTATCCAGTCATTAGGAAAGATGTCCATCAAAAAAACAAAAAAACAAAAAAAACAATATAATAAGCCACAACATCCTGACATAATCACAACTAAATCACCTCATCTCAGGATACAAAGTCTTTTGTCTTAATGTCCGTGCCTTCTCAACAAAGGTTGCCATACAAAAAATTTCATTTTCAAATAACCAAAACATAATTTCACCTTCAGGCAGCCAAAACAAATCTGGATTTTTCTGTTGCATCATATTATACAAATCAATTCTTAAATTGTTGTACAGTGTAGGCAACAAAACATAAAATGAAATTCATCCTCTACCAAACATAAATCACATACAGAACATAACCCGTCCTCCTCTGGAACTCCTATATATATATATATATTTTTTAAAATGTGAAAAAGTATAATTGTTTTAAAATTATGAAAGTTAGAGTATCAGCAGCTCCCTTCTTGAGCCACGGCACAACATTCAGGTTAAAAGGGCCAGCTGTTCAGTTAAAATGGGCTGATATAAAAAAATGAGAAGATATGTTCTCAGAATTGTGCTCTGATTATTTATGGACAGGTTATGGAGTCAGTCACAGCATTTTCCGGCTACGAGTGAAACGCACATCGGCGGTCTAAAGTTAGCAGTTTCCCCGCCGAACACGAGCCATCTCCGGCACGAGATCCAGCGGCGTTACGGTGGAAACAGGACAACAGAACCCAACATGTGTTCTGTCCTTACCAAGCCCTTGGGTTGAAAACAACCCAATAAAGAATATTCGTTAGGTACTTTTTATATAGAATATCATTTAATCCATTTAACTCCAAGACTGTTTGACCTAAAGATGTCAAACCAAACACAACATATTAATTCAGTAGCATATATTATCACTTCCTTCCTTCATTCATTTATTTATGCCTTTGAAAACGTTGAGGGGAGAACCGAAACAGAGGTCAGAAGTTCAAACCTAAATCTCAGTGGCACGCTTGGGAAGGATTTTGATTGTGCCAAGGGTTCCGAAATTTGTTTTTGGAAACTTTTTTCCTCTCTACATCAGTAGTGTTATGTTATCGCCCTCAGGACTGGGCGCTGGATTGCGAGGTTGTTACACCGTGATGCCGCTAGATGGCGATGTGACTCCGTGATCCAGTGCGCTGCTCTTTTAATAATTCCATAGAGCGAGACAATCCGGAAAAACACAACAGAGAAATTGTACAGCGTGGAATCTGAACCAACTATTCAACACTTGCACAGAAGAGAGGAATTGCATTAGGATCGCATGAATTGAAGGACACTGTGTCTCCGGCTGGTGAACCAGTACACTTATACTAATGCAAACTGGTGTGTTAAAGGCATTAATTCACGAAATCATATTAGACAAAAACTCTGTGCTAAATGTTTTTTTCAGTGCTCAAATCACTAGTCCGTTTAAAAATGCATCGAGTAGAATCGTGAATTTAGACAAAATGCATTATAACAGATGACACTCCAATATAAGGCACTTAAGCACTCCCAAAATCTCTCAAAAAAGCATTTTAAAACTCTTTTTAGGTGTCATCTGTTATGGTGTTATCTTCAAATAACCCAAACCTCTTATATATGTTCTCATTTCCCACTTAATATTTGTCTGAAATCTCTTCATATGTTTCAATCGATAGGTTAAGATGTCAGTATGGGTGGCACTGCTGTCTATGGCATCACTGGGGCGAGGTGTGGACTGCCCGCAGTTTTGCTTTGCCTGGCAGCTCTCCTTTGCGCAAATCTGCTGCTGTATTTCTATCTAGATGCCCTGTATCAGGACTCTAACCCTCTCTCAGCACACACGCAGTGCCCGCTTCGACACTTTAAAGTGGGCACAATGACCGCCTGTACTCCTTGGCTCCGGTGCCCGGAAATTCGCGCTGAGGTCCGCCGTGTGAAGCTCATCGGACAAGGAGCTGTAAAGAAGGTGAGAATATGCAACTAGCGTTTGTTTTGATGATCAATTAATCTGTTGATTATTTTTTTTGATCTATTAATCGAAAAATGATTATTACATATATATAAACTTAATTAAGCCCCACATTTGAATCCATTATTTAAAAACGTGCCATTTGAAGGAAATTAAAAAATATATAGTGAAGGCTATTTTCAATTAAAGGGTTAGTTCACCCAAAAATGAAATAATGTCATTTATTATTACTCACCCTCATGCCGTTCCACACCCGTAAGACCTTCATTCATCTTCAGAACACAAATTAAGATATTTTAGTTGAAATCCGATGGCTCAGTGAGGCCAGCAATGACATTTCCTCTCTCAAGATCCATTAATGTACTAAAAACATATCTAAATCAGTTCATGTGAGTACAGTGGTTCAATATTAATATTATAAAGCGACAAGAATATTTTTGGTGCGCCAGAAAAACAAAACGATGACTTATATAGTGATGGCCGATTTCAAAACACTGCTTCAGGAAGCTTCGGAGTGTTATGATTCTTCTGTGTCGAATCATGATTCGGATCGCGTGTCAAACTGCTGAAATCACGTGACTTTGGCGCTCCGAACCGCTGATTCGACACGCTGATTCATAACGCTCCGAAGCTTCATGAAGCAGTGTTTTGAAATCGGCCATCACTATATAAGTCGTTATTTAGTTTTTTTTGGTGCACCAAAAATATTCTCGTCGCTTTATAATATTAATATTGAACCACTGTACTCACATGAACTGATTTAAATATGTTTTTAGTACCTTTATGGATCTTAAGAGAGGAAATGTCATTGCTCCCTATGTAGGCCTCACTGAGCCATCGGATTTCAACAAAAATATCTTAATTTGTGTTCTGAAGATGAATGAAGGTCTTACGGGTGTGGAACGACATGAGGGTGAGTAATAAATTACATAATTTTCATTTTGGGTGAACTAACCCTTTAATACATCCTTAGAGACTTACAGTGATGCATAATTGTGTTTTCTAGGTGTATCTGTCGGAGTGGCGAGGGCAGAAGGTGGCGCTCTCTGTCTTGTCATCAGAGCAGTATACAGATGATTTCCTCCACGGACTGTCAATGCTACGTGCCTTGCAGAGCACCCATGTCGTGACGCTTGTAGGGGCGTGTGAGGAGGATGGTGTGTTTGTCACGGAGTACCACCCTCTTGGATCAGCATTAATGCTCGATGCCACTCTTGCGCAAGACCGATATCAGTGGAGAAACTCTTGGCATACTCGACTACAGCTGGCAATAGACTACGTCGCCTTCCTGGCATACCTGCACAGCAGTCCAGTGGGCATCCGAGTCATGTGTGACTCCAACGACCTGCACAAAACTCTCAGCCAGTTTCTTCTCGCATCCGATATGCGTCTTTTGGCCAACGACCTGGATGCGTTGCCTGAGGTAAAGAGGGGAAGCCAAGGGGTGAAATGCGGTCACCATGAGCTCACCGGGGACTTTGTTGCCCCCGAGCAGTTGTGGCCTTATGGCGAGGATGTTCAGTTCTCAGATGAAGCCATGCCTGGTTACGATGAAAAGACAGACATCTGGAAGATTCCAGATGTGACACGTTTCCTTTTAGGGAATGTCCTGGGAAGTGATGTCATTCATTTCCACTTGTTTCAGATCTACTCTGAATGCAAGAGGAAGGAGCCTCACATGCGGCCCACGGCGCTCGAGGTCCTCAGTGTGTATCGCTCGGTCTACGACAGCATGATAGAGAGCCAATCCCAGAGAGTTAGAGATATGTTGTAGGGAGTTATGGTCTGTAAAGGGAGTGTTCACTGAAAAAATTCTGTCATCATTTACTCAACCTGAATGACTTTCTTTCTTCTGTGGAACATAAAAGAAGATATTTTGAGAAATGTTCCATATAGTGGATTTCAATGGTTACCAAAACTGTTTGGTTTCCAACATTCTACTAAATATTTTATTTTGTGCTCCACACTATAACAAAATGAAGGTGATTAAATTATGACAGAATTTTCATTTTTGTGTATATTATCCCTTTGAGAGTTTAAGAAAGTAACGATACCAATGCAGTACAATGGGTTTTGTCATACTATTATGTGGCACTGAGAAGATTATGCAGCAAATGTATGACAACAACATCCAGCAGAGGATGAGATGCAGCATCTCAGGGTTTCAGATTTGAATTCAGCTACTTCTTACTATAGTATATACTAGTTACTATAGCTCTTACTTATGCTGACTAACACGTTTTGCATAACTATACCTCATAAAAGTTCCTTTCAGTTTAGTGAATAGAACTTACCTTACTGATGCAGTGATTGAAGTGATCTTATTTTAATTTTAACAAGATAATTATTATCATTCTAAACACAGAACCTGCTTTGTGGATATTTTTGTTCTCTGTCAGAATTTGGAAGCCTTTAATAAATCATTTTCTCAAGAACACACTGGGATTGTGTTGTCAGTTGTACGCTTTCGAAACACTGCTTAAAGGGTTAGTTCACCCAAAAATGAAAATTCTGTCATTTATTACTCACCCTCATGCCGTTCCACACCCGTAAGACCTTCGTTAATCTTCGGAACACAAATTAAGATATTTTAGTTGAAATCCGATGGCTCCGTGAGGCCTGCATAGGGAGCAATGACATTTCCTCTCTCAAGATCCATTAATGTGCTAAAAACATATTTAAATCAGTTCATGTGAGTACAGTGGTTCAATATTAATATTATAAAGTGACAAGAATATTTTTTGTGCACAAAAAACAAAACAAAATAACGACTTATATAGTGATGGCCAATTTCAAAACACTGCTTCATGAAGCTTCGGAGCGTTATGAATCTTTTGTGTCGAATCAGCAGTTCCGAGCGCCAAAGTCACGTGATTTCAGCAGTTTGGCGGTTTGACACGCGATCCGAATCATGATTCGACACAAAAGATTCATAACGCTCCGAAGCTTCCTGAAGCAGTGTTTTGAAATCGGCCATCACTATATAAGTCGTTATTTTGTTTTTTTGGCGCACCAAAAATATTCTTGTCGCTTTATAATATTAATATTGAACCACTGTACTCACATGAACTGATTTATGAGCATGAATTTCATGAGCAAATTGCTGCGTCCGAAATCGCATACTTCCCTACTATATAGTATGCGAAAAACAGTATGCGAGGCGAGTAGTATGTCCGAATTCATAGTATTCGAAAAACAGTAGGCGAGAAGTACCCGGATGACCTACTGCTTCCGCCCGAATTCTGTAGTAGGCATACGATGGACGCTGCGCTATCCCGTGATGCCACAGGAGAGGATTCTTCACATTCGAAAATGGCGGAAAGTGGCGATATGCAGCTCTTTTCAAGTCCTTATGTACCTCAGGGAAAAACGGTGTTTATTGTGGTTAAATTGCACTTGTTTAACATAATGTAAGTAAACGGCTGACTTATTGAGAGTTTAAACATGTAAATCGATGAGAAGATTTTGAGAGTCGGCTGTAAAAAGATGTTTAATCTTTATTACTGACAGCACATCAAGCTAACGAACAGGTCGAGATAAGTTACATCAGCTTGTTAACACTGTTTATTTAACGGAGACGTTCGTTGTTTAGCAGTTTAATGAGATTAGAAAATTTAACGGACAGCAACATTCAGGCGGCAGTAGTTTGTAGGGCAAAGTTTGTAAGTAGTTTTTTTTTAGAATTGTATTTATGTATATATTGTATATAATAATTAGGCTAGTTATGTAGATATAGAGGGAGAGAGAAATACACATTATTTATATGTATTCAAGTTTGTTTATTGATTCATGTCTTTTGTTTCTCTTGTGTATTTTTATATGCATTCATTTATAACAATAAATTACTTAATTTCGTTGCTCCAAATCAGCCTCTGTCCTGATGTTCACAATGTATTTTTTTTCTGAGGTAAAATTTGCTAGCTAAATAGGTGATTATACTTTGACATAACAAGCTGTTGAAGCGTGATCTGCGAGCAGCTGACCGACGCCTCTTTTGAGCTGTTGATTGAATCGACAAAACACTGATGAAAGCGGTAAACATTAATAAAAACATTGCAGATGAAAGCGGAGTAGAGCGGGTCCTTTAAATTTTCGCGCTGTTGTGACGACGCATGACACGTGACAACATTAACATGGCGGATGTAGTACGTCCGAATTCCATTCATACTACCCATATTCATACTATATACTATATAGAACGTACTGTTTTAACGGTCGGGAAGTACGTTCAAATTCAAATGTAGTACCTACTCATGTAGTATGCGATTTCGGACGCAAATTTTTTTCATTTTGGGTGAACTAACCCTTTAATGAATCCTTTGTTTCGAATCAGTGGTTCGGAGCTTGTTTCAAACTCCCCAAGTCACGTGATTTCAGAATTTACGTCATACTGTTTTGAAATGCTTCAAAATATAATTATTTGTATATTAAATTCAAAACATTACACTTTAGTGAAAACATTTGCAACTGATTTGTAAAAGGTATTATCCATTTTTGGACTGAGCTGTCATCGCATTTACACCGTTTTGACCAGCAGGTGGCGCCAGCCTGTGATGTTTCGATTGAATCAAGCTTCGTTTCTTCCATTTCTTCACTAGTAATGTGAATCGAACATAAATGACTCTTCTCTAAATTTTCTAGAAATGGATTTTGTAGCGCTGTTTGATGACACTTGTCTTATTATCCTACTAGAAAATCAAATGTAAGTCAGTGAGTAAAATTTAACTCAGTGAATATAGTAACGTTAAATTGATATGATTATAAAAGTAAACAAATGCTTACCACATATGGATATTTAAAGTTAACACAATCCAAAAGTTAAATAAAAGCTTTTTAATTTGTATATAAAAAAAGCGCGATGTGCTCTTTTTTTTTTCTGGTATAAAAATAGTAAAAAAGGAAGAAAAAAAAACATCTATGGATTTAATTTGTGCAGAGAAGGAACCGGAAATACGTAGTCTGTTGTATTCCGCACACATCCGCAGTTCTCTAGTGTTTGTATTAATGGATGTTTAAGCAGTATCTGCACACATTGCGAGACGGCCTGGTTCGCAGATCCAGTGCCTGTCCCCCCACTGCAGGAGGGTGAGTTTGGAAGAGTCTCAAAACGGAGCCGCCAGCAACATTCGTGCAACAATGAGCTCGGGACAGCCGAGCGACAACGAGGAGCCGCGCGCTGATCTGCTGCGCGAGGAGGATGAGGACGAGGAGGACAGTGATGAAGACAAAAGCTCCACGAGAACATCATCACCGCAAGCGGGCCTTGAGAGTGCCGAGGTGCAGGGCAGCTCGAGGCTCGAGTTGGCCGCAGACGGCGGGACGGGCTCGGGATGCAGGGGCTCGAGCGCGTGCGACTCTCTGTTCTCGTGGATTTGCAGGAGGACAATCCGCAGGGGGCCGTTCGTAGACCCCGCGCGGGATCACTTCCGTACAATGACACGGCTTTATTCGTCCATGAGCCCGGCTACGGATTCGGTGAACCTCACTACACAAACTCACGGGGCTGTCTTCAACTTGGAGTACTCCCCGGACGGGTAAGCGCCGAGTCTGTGTTGCCCTTGTCACGAGTCCCGTACTCAATCCAGTTATGTGCACTTTTGACTAAACATTAAAACATCTTCTTTGTTAAATTAGTCGTATGTTATCATATGTGCTGGAATACATGGCCTTGAGCAGTTTAAAAGTGTTTTTTTGGTATTGTGTGATGGTAACTTTTTTCATATCAACTTGCTTGATACTGTTAACTATTTTTAATGTATGAAAATAAAAATAAATTTGTTTTTGAAGTAAAAATTCGGTCCCACTTTGTATTAGGGGACCTTAACTACTATGTACCTACTTCAGAAAATAAGTACAATGTACGTATTGTGTTCATAATGTGTTGCAAAACACTTTTGCTGCTGTTGAGGTGGGATATGGGTAAGGTTAGGGACAGCTTTGGTGGGTCTAAGGGATGGGTCAACAGTGTAATTATAGATGTTATTACAGAAATTAATTACAGATGTAATTACATGCAGGTGTTTTTTTTTTTAAATATAAGTGCAATGTAAAAACATGAATGTATAAAATAAGTGCATGGTATCAAATTATTAATTTAAATGTAAGTACATAGTAGTTAAGGCCACTTAATATAAAGTGGGACCTAATATAAACTGTGATGGTAATGCAAAGTTTTTTTATATTTATTTTAGTGTGGAAATTAGAAAAGTCTGGCTAGAAAAGAGGGTGCAAGGGAAAACTTTAGAGAAAAAAACATTGTAAAAATGTAAAAATAAATAATAAAAATGAATAATTGAATATATTGAAATAACAAAAAATGAAAAAATAAATAGAAATTAGATGAATACAGATTAGTTGAAAAAATAAGAATGTTTAAAATGAATAAAAATTATATTAAAGTAAGTGTTTTACAAAGTATCATTCAGCTAGGCAAAACTGACATTCTTGTATAGTATAGGAAGCAGTGTCAACAAAAATGAAATTTGTATATTACAACAAATATTTCCAGAGTTGACTGCCATGGTGAAAAAGCAGATTGAAAACAAAAAACAGTATGGCTCACATTATGACAAAACATTTGGTGATCATTTGGAGGCACTGGCCAGTTTACTTGCACAATAACTAGGTTTTAAACTAAAGCATCAATTAAATGTTTTGAGTAAGTTACTGCATTTTGCAGAGATGTGATGTCCTATAAAACAGCTGTGTAGTATTTAAACAGAATTTAGATATTAGACAATTATACATTTTCAGCACAGAGAATGTTAAAGGGTTAGTTCACCCAAAAATGAAAATTCTGTCATTAATCACTCACCCTCATGTCGTTCCAAACCTGTAAGACCTTCATTCATCTTCAGAACACAAATTAAGATATTTTTGATCAAATTCAATGGCTCAGTGAGGCCTGCATTGACAGCAAGTTAATTTTCATTTTTGCATGAACTAACCCTTTAAGTCTTTCAAATAAATTAAAGCAATGCAATAAAATGTTTAACGTGTTTGCTATCTATTCTATGTATTGAATTGATCCTTTTTTCTTTTTCTTTTTCTTTAAGCAAAACCATTTTTTAAAATAGGGTACATCTATGGTACAGAAAAGTTCCCCTTATTGACAAACACCCTTATGTTTGTTTTCTAGGTCAGTTTTGACGGTCGCTTGTGAGCAGACTGAAGTGCTTTTGTTTGACCCCGTTTCTTCCAGACATATTAAAACACTGGTGGAGGCTCATGAGGACTGTGTGAACAATATAAGGTACGTGTGAACACATAATCAATTGCAGTGTGAGGGAAAGTCAGTTCTGGAGCAAAAGCTCTTTCAAGTGTTTAAAGTAAGAACTAATTCAAAACCGTTTGCATGTTGAATACTAGGATTTGCATAATGCAAATTCTGTTTTTCCGTCTCTTACACACGCAAACACACACACACATATACTGTCTGGCACTATAATAAAGTTCATGAGGATAACCGCCATGGAAAATTGTATGGTTTATGTTGTGCACTATTCAGGTTTCTCGACAACCGGCTGTTTGCGACCTGCTCTGATGACACCACCATTGCATTGTGGGATTTGCGGAAACTCAACTCGAAGGTGTGCACGTTGCATGGCCACGCCAGCTGGGTGAAGAACATTGAGTATGATACACACACCCGCCTGCTTGTGACGTCAGGGTTTGATGGAAATGTCATCACCTGGGATACTAACAGGTACGTGTAGTGATAAATGTGATTAGGAGTGTTTACTAGCTGCCTTAATTAAGGGCGTGTTCACATTCGGCAGGTTTGATAAAATGGACTCTGGTGCAATTGCTCTGTTAGTGCGGTTCTTTTAGAATAAGTGTGAACGTTGCAATCCGAACCTTG
Organism: Anabarilius grahami; assembly: GCA_003731715.1. Classification (NCBI taxonomy): domain Eukaryota; kingdom Metazoa; phylum Chordata; class Actinopteri; order Cypriniformes; family Xenocyprididae; genus Anabarilius; species Anabarilius grahami. Next base: position 6,115,402 of record RJVU01057857.1, on the reverse strand, counting down.
GTACGCACCAAACAAGGGGACTGAGACCAACCGTTAGGTTTGCCGTTCGAGTGAAATTTTCATTTGTGTGTGTGGCGGTGGAATTTCTGACACTGTTTTTAATCCTTTACACATTTTACAAGCTTTTTGTGAGTTCTCAGCTGGTAAAAATACCATGATATGAACAAGCACATTTATCCCAGCAGGCCAGCACACAGTTCTGTTTTGGATATTTGGTAAGTTCTGTTGTAAAATGTATGTCATAAAAACTGTCCAATCAGGTTGCTACCTTATCCTAATGCCTTTTGTTTTGTATCTTTAGATTCACAGTTAAAGGAATAATTCACCCAAAAATGAAAATTATCCCATAATTTACTCACCCTCAAGCCATCCTAGGTATATATGACTTTCTTCAGTCAGCCGAAATTAGTTCACCCAAAAATGAAAATTGTCATCATTTACTCACCCTCATATTGTTCCAAACCTGTATGAATTTCTTTCTTCTGCTGAACACAAAAGAAGATATATTGAAGAATGTTGGTAACCAGACAGTTGACCGTAGCTGTTGAAAGTTGCCATTGGAAGCCAGTAATTATAGTTTATAAAGTTTTAAATATGGATATTTTTCTTACAAAAACCCATCGTTTCACTTCAGAAGGCATTTTTTAACTCCCTTGAGTCGTATGGATTATTTTTATGATGGATGGATGAGCTTCAAAAACTAGGGCACTATTCAGTGATATTACAAAGATGGGACGTGCCAGGATATTTTTAATTATACTACGGGGCTGTTGAATGCTCGAATCTAATTGGTTGATCAACGTTCTAAGGTGTGCAATTACTTTCAGGGAAACGCACGGCTAAAGTAGTTCCAGCAGGTCTTGACCGCATTACAGTTCCATATCACTTCGCCAAATGTTTTCAGTTATCTCAATAGGTCCTCACAGCCTACAACCGCAAAAGAAACAAAACCCACAACGACATTGACCAAGCAAATAAATATAGTAAACAATAGGATGAAAACGACAAATTATTGTCATGGTTTTTGCCACAAAATATACTTTATTGTGTCCTGAAAGCTCTCTCTTTCAAACGTACACACGTACTGTATAGTGTGGACACACACTCGCACCAAAATGTTTGGTCAGCGATGCTCTGACGAATTAATCAGTAAAATAATTTAGCAACTTACATGACTCACCACTAACTTATAGTTTCGCTATTAGTAGAGACACTGCTGCTGTTATAGACGCACAGATCAGGTAGGCTAATTCACATATGCTGCTCTCTCTTTCTCTCACTGCATTAATAACTGTATTAACGGTATTATTCTGCTATCAAGGCTCAAGCCTCCATTACTAGTTCTGAAATGACGTTTTGGAATTAAAAACGGAGGCTTGGGATGAGATGCGTAAGAAATTAGTCCCACACACAAGAGTGTTTTAAGGACAAAAACCTGACAAATGTCTTGTAATACAACATCGGAAACAGTGTCTTGAGGTGTGGTAACCGTAGTATAAGCGGAATAATTGACTCCGCTTCGCGTGGCATTACCACCTCCGGTGTGCATTATTTTCTAAGAATTCAACGGCCCCTTGTCAATTATTCCTTACATATAACTCAAGATTGTTTGGCTAAAAGAAGAAAGTCATACACCTAGGATGGCTTGAGAGTGAGTAAATTATAGGGTAATTTTTAGTTTTGTGTGATCTATTCCTTTAAAAATAGCAGTGTGAGTGAATTGAATTGAACCAAACTACGAGTGTGAACACAACCTAAGATTGTGTGTTTCTCAGTCATCTTAATTAGGATTGCATGTAAAATGACTGTGTGTCATTGTACTTTCTGCGCATTTAGGTTCACAGAAGATGGCTGTCCACACAAGAAGTTTTTCCACACACGCTATCTAATGCGGATGCGTCTGACTCCAGACTGCAGTAAGATGTTGATCTCCACATCCTCTGGTTACCTGCTCATCTTACATGACCTTGACCTCACCCAGAGCCTTGAGGTCGGGAGCTACCGCATCCTACGGGCCCGCAGGGCTCCGCTCAGCACAGGTACATACATAAATCATAAACAAATAAGGTATATGTGAGTCGGAAATGAAGAATCCAGAATTAGGAGATATGCAGGCGACATGGAAATAGATCAGTATTCAAAGGTTCATATGTGCTACAGGCAGGGTTGGGCAAAATTCAGAATTTAAGAATGATCTTCCTTTTGTTCATGAGTTGGATTTATTTTTACTTTATTTAGTTTATTGCAATTCAGAGAAATTCATCACAAAGTCACTTAAACTAGTTGTTGGATTTCATTAATTAATAACAATAACATAAACTACCGTTCAAAAGTTTGAGGTTGGCAAGTTTTAAATTTAAATATTTAATTTGCTACCTCAGGAACTGAACTGGAATGTAAAGACATTCTTAATTCAGCTCTGAATGGTGCAAAAACCTGTAATACAGCCTGATATGACACAGTGAACTATACAGGTTAATTGTGTGGTGAATCTTGTACCTATTTTTATTATTATAATCGCTTCTTTCTCTCAGAAGGTTCATCAGCAGGTTCCAGGTCAGGTGGTTCTCGTCACACCATTGACAGCAAAACCCATCCACACAGAGAGGGTAAAACCCAATTAGAATGAATTATGAAATTTGTACATGCATAAGTAGTTTAGACTTTTTGTGGTTTTTTTTTTTATGATTGTATACTTTTCTTTTAACCAACTACAGGTTTTTACTCCAGTGTTCACATTTTGTCTTTTCCCAGGTTTGTCACCCAGAAACAGTCTTGAGGTTTTAACCCCAGAGATCCCGGGTGAGCGGGACCGTGGGAACTGCATCACCTCCTTGCAACTGCATCCTAAGGGCTGGGCCACACTGTTACGCTGCTCCAGCAACATGGATGACCAGGAGGTCAGTGATGAAACCTAAACCACTGTGGAACGTACAGGCTGACAGCAGAATGAATTTCAACTTATTTCTGTGTCTTTCTATGTTTCTCAGTGGACGTGCGTGTACGAGTTTCAAGAGGGAGCTCCACCTCGACCACCAGTGTCTCCTCGCTGCTCTCTGCGTCTCACGCACTACATCGAGGAGGCTAACGTCGGCCGCGGCTACATTAAAGAGCTGTGCTTCAGTCCTGACGGACGCCTCATTTGCTCGCCGTACGGTTACGGCGTGCGCTTGCTGGCGTTCGATGAGCACTGCGCTGAGCTGACGGACTGCATGCCTGTGCGGACGGCTCTGCTGCGGGAGGTCCGCTCCATCTACTCTCACAGCGACGTGGTGCTCACCTCAAAGTTCTCGCCCACTCACTGTCAGTTTGCATCAGGCTGCCTTAGTGGACGTGTAGCACTGTATCAACCACACTTTTAACACATACAAATTCATTTGAATTTACACTGATCACTGAACTACATCCTGCAAATGGCAGAAGCTTTTGATGTTGATGGCGGACTATGGGAGAACGAAACTACCTTAAAGGGATAGTTCACCCAAAAATGAAAATTCTGTCATTTACTCCCCCTCAAGTTGTTTCAAACTTGTATACATTTCTTTGTTCTGCTGTACACAAAGGAAGTTATTTGGAAGAATGTTTGTAACCAAGCAGATCTTGCCCCCCATTGACTACCATAGTAGGAAAAAAAATACTATGGTAGTCAATGGGGGCGAGATCTGCTTGGTTCTAAACATTCCTCCAAATATCTTCCTTTGTCTAAACGTTTGTAGAATATTTGTAACCAAGCAGATCTCGCCCCCCATTGACTACCATAGCATTTTTTTCCCTTCTATGGTAGTCAATGGGGGGCAAGATCTGCTTTGTTACAAACATTCACACAAAGGAAGATATTTGGAAGAATGTCCGTAACCAAGTAGCATTTTTAGTAGCATTTATGTAGCAAAAATGCAATAGTAGCATTTTTTTCCCTACTATGGTAGTCAATGGGGGGCGAGATCTGCTTTGATACAAACATTCACACAAAGGAAGATATTTGGAAGAATGTCTGTAACCAAGCAAATCCCCCCCCCCCCCCCCCCCCCCCCCCCCCNCATAGTAGGGAAAAAAATGCTATGGTAGTCAATGGGTGGCGAGATCTGCTTGGTTACAAATATTCTACAAACGTTTAGACAAAGGAAGATATTTGGAGGAATGTTTATAACCAAGCAGATCTCGCCCCCATTGACTACCATAGTATTTCTTTCCTACTATGGTAGTCAATGGGGGGCAAGATTTGCTTGGTTACAAACATTCTTCCAAATATTTTTCTTTGTGTGAATGTTTGTAGAATGTAACCAAGCAGATCTCCCAAATTGACTACCATAGTAGATAAAAAAAAAATACTATGGTAATCAATGGGGGGCGAGATCTGCTTGGTTACAAACATTCTTCCAAATATCTTTCTTTGTGTTCAGCAGAACAAAGTAATTTATACAGGTTTGGAACAACTTGAGGGAGAGTAAATGATGACAGAATTTTCATTTTTGGGTGAACTACCCCTTTAAATGGAGTATTTGTGTGTGTGTGTGTGTGTGTGTGTGTGTGTGTGTGTGTGAGAGGTCACACTGCATGTGAATGACCTGTACGTTTTTGTCATTTTTAGATGTAATTGTTCTTTACACTGTGTAAACTCTGAACTTATCAGTCTGTGCAAGAATGAAAGCAAAGAGCATTAGTTTTTCTCCGTGATGGAGGATGAATGAGTCACGTGAGCGATAGAGAATTGTGTGGAATGTTTTTTTTGTTTGCTCATCCATGAAGCACTGCAGTAAATGCTTAAGCCAATCATTTTCATGTAACTGTACGCAGTTCAAGGCAATTTTTGCATTTTGCCAAACATTTTAGACTTTGCAATGCCATAATCGTTTTCAGAAACATTTTGTTCTGGAAGTGTCACTTTTACCAATTGTATTTACTTTTGGACTGCTTGTTCTTAACAACACTAACTGAGGTCTGATTTGTAAATTGTCAATGCAGTATGTACCATGTACGTGTTGGGATGAATATGACTTCTGTCAGTGTTTGATTGAATTGACTGGGAATTTTGTAATATTCTGTTTTTCATATGCTTCTGGATTCTATAAGGACAATCAGCAGTTATGAAATGTTCTGATGCTCATGACGCACAGCGAGAGCTTTGAACTCTGGATAAAGACGATGGGAGATGGCAGTTTTGATGCAGGTTTAGCTGATGGATGAGTGTTTTATATGGCTGGACATGATGAGATTAGCCTTCTCAAGACTAAATAGAGGACACAATCTGAATGTTCAGCTTTTCTGGGACTAATATCAGTGGTTCCTCCGTAGCAGTTATTTCAATAGAGTGGCCGTTATAAAAAATTGAAATTTAAAAGCAGAGTAATAGTTAAGGTTAGCATAACTTTATTCTCATTTGATTCACTCTATTCATGTTAACATTACTAAGGATGCAGTGCTACAGATATATTAAATAAAGACAGTTTTTTCATAGCTTTTGTTTGGCTTGGGAAGAGAAATTCTGTAAACTAAAGAGCTGTTTGAGATTTTTAAGAAGAACGAAGACTTGTATTAGCATTCCTGGAACCACTTAAACAGATCATTTGGGACTGGGCGTCACTCCTTTTAAGTTAAAAGTTGCATTGTGGGAAAAAAGTCACCTTGTGTGGGCTGATTTTTTTGTGATCATACATATAGAATAGAAAATATATGGAATTGGTTAGTTTCATATACAAGAGAGTTTAAGATTATATACCATTCAAAAGTTTGGGGTCTGTAAGATTTTTGTTGAGTCTATGTGAGTCTATTATGGCTCACCAAGGCTGGATTTATTTAATAAAAAAATACAGTAAAAACAGTAATATTGTGAAATATTGTTACAATTTAAAATAACTTTTCTCTTTGAAAATATTTTACAAAGTAATTTATTCCTGTGATCAAAGCTGAATTTTCAGCATCATTACTCCAGTCTTAAGTGTCACATGATCCTTCAGAAATCATTCTAATATACTGATTTGCCACTCAAGAAACATTTCTTATTATCAATTTTGAAAAGTTGTGCTGCTTAATATCGTTGTGTAAACCATGATACATTTAAGTTCAAAGAACAGCATTAATTTAAAACTAACTTTATATTAATATTTTGTAACATTATTTACAAATGTCTTTACTGTCACTTTTGATCAGTTTAATGCATGCTGAATAAAAATATTAATTTCTTTATAAAAAATTTTTTACTGACCCCAAACTTTTTAACGGTAGTGTATAACTGATTGAAGGTAGAGGTGTGGAAAATAAACTGGTTTGTCCAGGAAATGTTTAACCCATATTATAAGTAATTTAAAATTTAATGACTTTTTTTATATCAAGCATAAATGCAAAAATTTGAATCAAGATATCAAACTCGTACTGGTTTCCCTTTCTTCTTCAGTTATAAACTCACAATTCTGAGAAATAAAGTCAGAATTGTGAGATAAAAAGTGGCGGAAACAAGCTTCTATACATCACTGAATTAAGACAGTTGAAGAAACTAAGAGGTGCTTTCTGTAAAATATTTTATTAGCTTTATTATGATATCATCATCAATATCATATTCTGAGTGTAGAAAACCAGCTACAATCTCAGAGTCTTGCTCAAAAAAATCTGTGAGTGGTTTAAAAAACATTCAAATGTTGAACAGCAGACAATCTCAGTGTCTCTTAAATGTCAGCGTCCCTCAACCTGTGACAGACCGGCTTATTGTTTTATAAATGAGCTGCTCACTTCCGTTTAACTTTGTTAAGGCGCTGCTGTTGTTCTCGACGGCGGTTCAGAATCTTGGTGCTGATGCGGAGTTTGCGCATTCGCATGGCTCGGATCCGTACCTGATCATCCCGGGGAATTTTCCTACCACTTGCCAGGATCTGTTTTAGGCGATCCTGTGATGTTTTTGTGAGGGTGAAGTCACAGATGGTTGCATGGGGCTCTGACCCCACAGTGCAGTGGCGGATGCGGGGGAAGTAGCCTTCTGCCCACACTGTTATCTTGTACTCACCTGGGTTCAGCAAACGCCAGTAATCACCATCTAGAGCTGCAAACATGAATCAAACATTATTATATCCGGTATTGACAAAACTGAAATTTTCTAAAGAGGGCCGACTGTATTATGCCCTTTTACAAAGTCTTGTTTTTTTTTTGTTTTTTTAGGGGTCTACTAGAATTGGTTTTCATGCTGATTGTGTGTTGTGATTGGTCAATTTCGGAAATGTCACACCCCTTACTAACAACTCAGTTGCCCCTTTTTTGCATATGTCTTGGGCAGGAATTTAAATGAGGGATATTGTGACGTGTACATTCCCGGAAGAAAACTCAAGACTTTAATCGAGGCATTTCAAAAATAGTGCTTACTCCCTTTGGAGTGGACTTTGTAACTTTGCAGACCATTTTCATGCTCAAACGGCAACATTAAAGAAAGTTGAAAATGTAAAAAAGCATAGTAGGTCCTCTTTAATGCAGTTTATATGGCAAATTGATTTTAGAGGTATACCAGATCTTATGTCATGGTCCAGGCCGTCCACCTTAATGATAGCATTTGCAATGCCAGCCCTAGTGTCCTTATCCCTGATGACGCCCTTTATACCTCTGTGCACCTGCAGAAGAGCGAGAGAGCAGATAAAAATGGAAAAGGGTAGGATCCATTAGGATCATGTTTATATACAGGACAGAAGGAAAATGAACTGACCTGCTCCATGTACAGCAGGAGAGACTCTTTGTTGTTCTCCCATTCGACAGGAAGCTCACTGGAATGTGGGAATTTATCACAGGACAGTTCTACAGTTATTTCGAAACAATTTGTGTGGAGATAACTGAAGTCATTCATGCCTGTAAAGCAAAAATAAAATATAAGAAAAAGAATATATGACATTGAAACTTCTCAGTACATAAAGCCTTTTATATAATGAGCATGAAACTAGGATTGCCTCTTAAAAATAAAATGAAGAATTATCAATGTATTAATTCAAAAATAAAAATGTACACAGATTAATCAATTTCCAATTGTAATATTAATTGTAACTGTAGTTACAATTAAGTAAAAAGTACAGTAAAAATTAACTGTAGTTAAATTTAACAATAAAAAATCATTTATAACTAATTAAAAAAACTTTTAAATTGTGTGCTTTTCATAATCCATTTGCCAACTGCTTTTTAAATACTTTTTTTATCTATTTGTTGATCGATAGCATGTTTGGGTGTGCAAATTTTATATATATGTTATATATATATTATATATATATATATATAGAGAGAGAGAGAGAATTTGAGAATTTATCAAAATATAAATTCAGTTATATTTAGGTTTATTTAACTAATTTAACTACATTAAATAAAGCCAACTAAATTGATAAAATTAATTTCAATTTTCAAAGTAGAAGCACATCGATTACCTAAACATTATGCATTTAGGCTTACAAATAACATTTATATAATTAACAAAGCATTTATTTAACAAATCGTTTTAAAAAAAAATTATTTTATTGGGGGAAAAACATAAAATTTTATGAACCTTCAAAAAAACAAATAACTTGGTAAATTATAATGAATGAGGAAAAGCAATTGGCAAAATGAAAAAGAAAAATATTTTGTGCNATTTTATGAACCTTCAAAAAAACAAATAACTTGGTAAATTATAATGAATGAGGAAAAGCAAAATGAAAAAGAAAAATATTTTGTGCAATTAAATTGTTGCATTTTAAAATGAGTTGTTAATTATTTACTGTTTCATTTTACATTTTAATGCATAATTATTACATTAATAAACTATTTCTTCATTTTATTTTTAATGGCACATTTAGTCCACCATATTGAACACAACTAATATCTGAATATCTAGAGTCTACAGTCTACATAATTCTGAATATATTCTCCAAGACTTTCACTGTGGACCTCTGTTTGAATACGCCTGTGTCATCTCTTAAAATGCACTTTTAGAAAGTACATTGTTGCTAGACATAGTTTGTATTACACTCTATGTATTAAGTTTTTTTTTTTTAGTTTGTTTAATTAAACAAACTTAATGTCTGTGTGTTTTTGATGTTTACTCACTCCCTGGAACAGTGTGCCAGTCGGCCCCATTGATGATGTTGTTGTGCTGCTGGAAGTCTTCTGAGTGACAGATCCTCCGATCTGGGTTTGCCATCACCAGATTGGCTGAGGCATAGACGGTAGCCAACCAACGGAAGAAATCGTTGTCTGCGGTGGGTGTGTCCTGGCGAGGGATCCAGTCACGTGTGCAGTCGAAAGGGTAAGTGACCACCAGCTCTCCCCCGTGCAGATTAGCACTCAGTACAAACGGTATATCTTGCATCCAGCTGATTACAGCACGCGTCTCCGGGGCAACCTTAAACATGAACGTGTTAAAATATATAGTATAATATAAAATAATATACACAATTGTGAGGAAAAAGGGTCAGAGCTGTGAGATAAAAAGTTGCAATTATCTTTTTTTTTATTCCGTGGCAGAAACAAGCTTCCAGACTCTTTAAAAACATTTAAAAATCCTAATTATTCCAAACATTTGACTGGTAGTGTATATAAAAATACATATAATATGTAGCCTACTATACAAAAAGACAGATTAACAGTATGGACACAACTGCTATCATGTGGTAATAAGAGGGTCTGGGTCTGGTTTCCCCCATTGCCCCTCCCACCAGCCACAAAAGTGAATCTGCGCCTATAATAATAATCTCATAATCCACAGAAAAGATGATAATTTGGTGTTCTTTTATTACGTTTCTTCATATTTGATGTCTCCTTCTATCATCTTTCATGATGAAGTGTGAATTTCATTTCTAATCTGTGTATTGTGGTGTGTTTTTCTATTGGAGGCCCAGCACAGGGGGTTTTAGCTGAGAGGAAGTGCTCACATTCTTCACAGATCTGCTTGACCCTGATTCCCATGTGCATAGCGTGTCCTCCTCTGTAAGGCAAAGACTAAAAGTCTATTGAAAGGGTTAAAGTCACCATTAAATCCAAACTGACAATTATAAATGGAATATTGAGGTATTTATTATAAATGATTATTCTGTGCACATCATTACTTTTTAAAATTCATGTGCCCTCGTAATCTTTACCAAAATATCTTCCCCTCCCTCTTGCAGTGACATTTCTTCTCTTCTCTGATGACGTGTTTACTGGCACGAGGAGGCGGGGCAACCTGTCACTCACATGACATCACAGCAATAACAAACCACAACCATCTAACAATCCAATCAATTTCCAATGGACAAAAATCAAGCCCTACATTTTACCTCGTTCGAGAAGTTTTATTTGGATATAAATCACATTAAGGAAACAAAGACTATTGCAACATACATTTTATGCCAACTTTAATGAATGTGACCCTTAAATCCAAATAAAACAAACATTATGAGGATACACTGACAGAAACCACTGAAAGAGCTCAAGGCTCAGCTGTTTTCTAAGCCAAAAACTTTGACTCTTTTAACAAACAGTATAGACTATTTTTGAAAAATAATGAAACAACCAGGGATTCATTAATACACAGACTTACAGGACCAACTGGCTGCACGAAAATGATATTTTTTAAAGGATTAGTTCACTTCAGAATTAAAATTTCCTGATAATTTACTCACCCTCATGTCATCCAAGAAGTTTATGTCTTTCTTTCTTCAGTCGCAAAGAAATTAAAGTTTTTAAAGGAAAACTTTCAAGGCTTTTTCTCCTTATAGTGGACTTCACTGGGGTTCAACAGGTTGAAGGTCCAAATTACAGTTTCAGTGCAGCTTCAAAGGGCTCTACACGATCCCAGACGAGGAATAAGGGTCTTTTTAACCACAAAATGCTCTGTAATGCGCCACACATTACGTAATCATGTTGGAAAGGTCACGCGTGACTTAGGCGGAAGTACCGATCCAATGTCTACAAAGCGAACGTGCAAAGACTAAGTTAAACAGCCCTTACAAAAAAACTTAAAACAATGATGTCGGACGTTTTTTAAGTTTTTCGCCCTACCGCAGTACTTCCGCCTACGTCATGCGTGACCTTTCCAAACTGATAACGTAATGCGTGGCGAGTCGCAGAGCAGTGCAAGACGAGCATTTGTGGTTAAAAAGTATATACATTTTATTTTCTTTAGAAAATGACTGATCGTTTTGCGAGATAAGACCCTTTTTCCACGTCTGGGATCATCTAGAGCCCTTTGAAGCTGCATTGAAACTGTAATTTGGACCTTAAACCCGTTGAACCCCAAGTGAAGTCCACTATATGGAGAAAAATCCTGTAAAGTTTTCCTCAAAAACCTTAATTTCTTTTCGACTGAAGAAAGAAAGACATACCGGTAAACATCTTGGATGACATGGGGGTGAGTAAATTAGCAGGAAATTTGAATTCTGAATGCACTCAATACTTGGTCGGGAATCCTTTTGCAGAAATGACTGCTTCAATGCGGCGTGGCATGGAGGCAATCAGCCTGTGGCACTGCTGAGGTGTTATGGAGGCCCAGGGTGCTTCGATAGCGGCCTTAAGCTCATCCAGAGTGTTGGGTCTTGCGTCTCTCAACTTTCTCTTCACAATATCCCACAGATTCTCTATGGGGTTCAGGTCAGGAGAGTTGGCAGGCCAATTGAGCACAGTAATACCATGGTCAGTAAACCATTTACCAGTGGTTTTGGCACTGTGAGCAGGTGCCAGGTCGTGCTGAAAAACGAAATCTTCATCTCCATAAAGCTTTTCAGCAGATGGAAGCATGAAGTGCTCCAAAATCTCCTGATAGCTAGCTGCATTGACCCTGCCCTTGATAAAACACAGTGGACCAACACCAGCAGCTGACATGGCACCCCAGACCATCACTGACTGTGGGAACTTGACACTGGACTTCAGGCATTTTGGCATTTCCTTCTCCCCAGTCTTCCTCCAGACTCTGGCACCTTGATTTCCGAATGACTTTGGACCACTGAGCAACAGTCCAGTGCTGCTTCTCTGTAGCCCAGGTCAGGCGCTTCTGCCGCTGTTTCTGGTTCAAAAGTGGCTTGACCTGGGGAATGCGGCACCTGTAGCCCATTTCCTGCACACGCCTGTGCACGGTGGCTCTGGATGTTTCTACTCCAGACTCAGTCCACTGCTTCCGCAGGTCCCCCAAGGTCTGGAATCGGTCCTTCTCCACAATCTTCCTCAGGGTCCGGTCACCTCTTCTCGTTGTGCAGCGTTTTTTGCCACACTTTTTCCTTCCCACAGACTTCCCACTGAGGTGCCTTGATACAGCACTCTGGGAACAGCCTATTCGTTCAGAAATTTCTTTCTGTGTCTTACCCTCTCGCTTGAGGGTGTCAATGATGGCCTTCTGGACAGCAGTCAGGTCGGCAGTCTTACCCATGATTGCGGTTTTGAGTAATGAACCAGGCTGGGAGTTTTTAAAAGCCTCAGGAATCTTTTGCAGGTGTTTAGAGTTAATTAGTTGATTCAGATGATTAGGTTAATAGCTCGTTTAGAGAACCTTTTCATGATATGCTAATTTTTTGAGATAGGAATTTTGGGTTTTCATGAGCTGTATGCCAAAATCATCAGTATTAAAACAATAAAAGACCTGAAATATTTCAGTTGGTGTGCAATGAATCTAAAATATATGAAAGTTTAATTTTATCATTACATTATGGAAAATAATGAACTTTTATCACAATATGCTAATTTTTTGAGAAGGACCTGTATATGGAGGTTCAGAGTAGTGACAACTGCATTCTATAACCAAACTTACACCCGGAAACTTTTAGGACTCAAAACCTCATTTTTTGGCGAAGCCTTGCTGTGTGAACGTAACTGGACCACTAGTTTTCTGTAACGTCATACAGTGTGAGAGACTCTCTTTGCTGAACGTGACAACTGTTCCCAAAGTTTTTTATAAGTAGACTACACATATTATAAGTGTGTACCAAGCGAGCATGACAATGCTTACGTACTAATGCGTCGGTTGAGGTGTAGTACTCTGGCATGGGAATGTAGTGGTTGCTCACTCTCCTCTTGTCCGTGGCCAACTCCTGAGCGTCCCACATGATGTTGTTGAGGTCAGGGAAGTTATGGTTCATGTCAATGCCCTCAAAGCTGTAGCGTCCAAGAGCCCAGCCAGAGAGTTCTGAGCCCTGTTGAAACAAACACATGCACAAATGCAAATAGGAGAGGGTGATCACACTATAGTGAACTAGCTAAACTACCGTATAACAGTGAAAACACGGAAAGCCGGAAAATTCCGTCAGTGGCGGAGAAAGAGTTGACAATCTAAAGAACCTTTTGGTAACACTTTAGTTTAGGGTCCAATTCTCACTATTAACTATTTGTCTATTAGCGTGCATATTACTAGAATATTGGCTGTTTATTAGTACTTTTAAAGCACATATTAATGCCTTATTCTGCATGACCTTATTGTACATCCCTACTTTTTTCAACTACCTTACTAACTATTAACAAGCAGTAATTAGGAGTTTACTGAGGCAAAAGTCGTAGTTAATAGTGGGAATTGGACCCTAATCTAAAGTGTGACCAACCTTTTTCCACTATAAATAATCTTTTGTGCAATGGAAAGGTTCCATGGATGTTAAAGGTTATTTGTGGAACATAGATGCCAATAAAGAACCTTTATTTTTAGGAGCGTAATGTTCATCTCACATCAGTTTTTCTGTTCTGGCTTACCTTCTCATAGGCTGTTTCATATCCGTCTGGGTTCATAGATGGCAACAGATGGATGCGTGTGTTCTTTACCAGCTGTATGACACGCTGATTGCCTCGGTTGTATTCACGGCAGATGTACTGCATAAGATTTAGCAAGAGCTCCCGGCCCAAAACTTCATTCCCATGCATCCCGGCAACATAGCGAAACTCCGGCTCACCTATATGCAAACAGTGAAATCATAAACAATAAAATGTGTACAATTCGGAAAATGAATTCATTTAAAACCCCCATTTTACTTCCATTATGTGATGTATTTCAGAGTGAAACAGCATGCAAGAAAAAATAAGGTCAGGATTAGAGTCTTTATCCACCAGGAATTGTATTATGAAAAAAATGAACATTTAAACATTTTCTACCTTTATAAAGAGATTAGAAAAGTCAAACTGCTGACAATGTGTCTTTAGTAAAAGCATAAAAGCATCTGATCAATGATGGAATGTTTATTCTGGCCAAATGAATGATGAAAAGCAGATGTGTGACTACAACATGTTACATAAAGTTATGATGAATGGGCAAAATAAAGCCTACAAGCAAAGAAAACATCTTCTTCTATCTGTGTTAAAAGGAAAATATTAGGCATGAACAATGAATTCTCTGTAAAAACACAATTGGTTATTGCACCAGAATATATGTGTGTGGTGTGGTCTATCAGATTCAGGGATCTGAATAAAAAGCACCAGGGTCTTAAAGTGAACACTTACCAAGCTCATGTTTTCCTGGGTTATCGGATACTTCCATAACATAAAGCTTCAGTCCAGTGTAGCTCCTCCCAATAGTGTAGATCCGTGTGATATTTGGACACTCGTCATTGACAGACTTCATTAACTAGAGGGAGAGTGACTTGTGTTAGTTCGCTTACATGAATAAGCAGTAAGAATTAGAAGGTCTAAAATCACTCTAACCTTCCTCATCTCATTATAATTATGGTGTCTGAAGTCGAGGTCATCTGTGGATCCGCTCTCAGTTTCAGAAAATTGCAGGCTGTCAGGATCTACACATACAGACAAATTGTCAAACTGTTTAAAAGTCTTACCGCCCCTCCGTATGAAAGGAAATAGCTTAATGTATTCATATTCAACATGCTGTATGCTTCAAATTTTATATATATAGGCAACATGCCATGGTTTTGACCCAAATAATTCAAAGTACAGTAGTGTAATGCTGAACCTGGCATTGGGCAACCCAGCACTTCAGCCCGGAGGCAAATGGTGCCATTGCTAAACCAGGTCTGTGGGTTAATGCGAATGTACTGGGCCACCGAGGGCTTGGGAAACAGAGCCAAAACTGGCGTCTCCAAATCTTCATTCCCAATAAACACCTGCACAGAGATTTTGAGATCAGGAAAGACAGTACACATATAGAAAAGAAAAAAATATGACACATGGGTAAAATTCACTTTACAGACTATAGGTTTTAAAGATTGATATGCTTAACAACATTTCTTAGCCATGTCTTACAGGGAAATCTACAGGGAAGTTTCATGTGCAGAGTTGACAAAAGTAGGTTAGCAGTACTTATAAAAGTCATAAACTTACAGCCTCCTCTGATCCATTCATGCAGGGCTGCCAGACCAATGTGTCATTACTGACCTGCACCTTATACGTGCGGACCCAGTTCAAGCTACACACACACACACACACAAATAAAGACTTTTGGCAAGACAAATATAATGAAAATAGGTTTCATTTGTAAACATCCTGTAAAAGCAGACCCTTGTGAAAAAGAAGTACACTTCAGCATACTTATACTTAAGTGTGAACTAAATGCAATGTTTTCAGACACTAAAACGGGCCGTTATCATTCGTCGGTGTGAATGCTAATATAGTTATCGTTACGGTTATCTTTATAGTAATCATTCTTGGAGTGAATGGGCCTTAAAGTTGGCAAATGTGATGGTAAAAAAAGAAACGAAATACCAACTGCAACTCATTATGCTAATATTAAAATTACATCATAATGGTTAACACACCACATGGCTGAAATGATCTACAAAACAAAGTTGGAATGGAGCGAGTCTGCGTTTAGCAGTTAGAGATGATTAGTTTCAGAAAATTGGAGAAGAAAAAAATCGTTATAGTTATTTGCTGCTATCTAGCAAGAACTAATAAAACTAATAAAAGTGCGTATGACAACTATGATGATAATGATGATCAAAGACACACAATGACCTCCAGATAGAGTTTCTGCCCTGGAGGATGACGCCAGTAAAGAGTGTCAGTCTGAGAGCATCCAACTGCAACCACTGTTCCTGATCCTCCACCTCAGCACACCACGCTCCGTCATACTCATCATCATCCTCCAGACCAGACTACAAACACACGTATGCAAATTCATATCATACTACATTGAATCTACCTTCAAAATCTTTAAACGAACACACACAGTGGGCTGACCTGTATGTTAAGGCGTCCTCTGTGAGGACCGAGCCCGACGTTCAAATACGAGGAAGACTCCAACTGATCATCAGAGACTTTCAGAGACTCCAAACCCAGCGGTGGACAATCTGATAGAGATTGAGACAAACAAATGTAACGCTGATGAACAGTTACTTATTAAGCCAGAGAGGAGCCTAAGAATGTTTGAAGGAATCACATGATATACACTCTTAAAAAGAAAGGTTCCAAAAAGGCATTTTTACAGCAAACCATTTTGAGTTCTGAAAAAGAATAACCTTTCAGTGATTAGGTTCTAAAAGGACCATTTTTTTTAAAAAAGTGAAGAGCACCTAATTCCACTATAAAGAACCTTTTGTGCAGTAGAAAGTTTCCATGGATGTTCTTTATGGAACCATCAATGCCAATAAAGAACCTTTATTTTTAAAGTGTAGGCAACATTTTCTCTCTCTTCTCCAAGGGGGTTCATTTGGTGCGCTTTTGAAATTACTTCAAGAACTGGTGGGAATACAGGAATGCTGAGCAAACAAATGTCACACTGATTCACTATTGTTGCTTAAAACAAAGTCTGGTGAATCAGCATCATGTTTGTTGCTTAAGCACTTCTGTATTCCCACCAGTTCTTGAACTAATTTCCTCTTAAGTATACAGCCTGATATCAAACACATGAGACCAGATAACAAATCCTGTTAAAAAGGAGTTTGTAACACATTGCAAAACGTTAAGCATTGTGCATAGTGACTATCATTAAAGGAATTAGTATGTGCTGAATAGATACTACTAATATGTGCTGAATAAACACTAGTGAGCAGTGTTGGGTGTAACGCATTACAAGGAACTTGAGTTGTGTAATCAGATTACTTTTTTTGAAGTAACTACTAAAGTAATGCAATACTTTTTCAATTTTACTTTTTCAAATAAGTAACGCAAATAAACTTTTTCAAATAAGTAACGCAAGTTACTTTTTCACATTTATTGACTGACAGCTCTCCCGTCCCTATGTTGAGAGAAATAAAGCGCAGAGGTGTTGTGTGCACTGTGTAAACATGATGGTTATTGTAGTTCTACAATTAATGTGAACATGCATTTACTCATCTCACTTGCACGAAACATTTAATATTCCTCAAAATGAAGTGAAATACAATCTCAGAATTTTACGCAAACCTGTAATAAAGTATATTAAATTAGACAAATATACTTTATGTATTTAATCTCACTTTATTAACTAATGTCTTTTCTGCTGACCTTCAGTGAACTAATTTAACCATACTAAGAAGGAAAAATGACTTAATATTCAGAAATAAGAATGTTGAACTTCCTTCTATTCTTCTTCAATCCAGAATGGCAGCACAGCTGAAAGGTTTGTTTGAGCTGCGCCCTCTATTGTACAGGCGTAAATATGCATTTCCCTCATGCTTATTCATTTCACTTTTGGTGTGAAAGGGCCAAAAATAGAACTTTTTTGTTGTTGTTATTAAAAAATAAACAAGCAACCCCAGCCCAGGTGAGAAAAAGTAACACAAAAGTAATGTAACGCATTACTTTTTTATATAAAAAGTAACTAAGTAACGCAATTAGTTACTTTTTTTAGGGATTAACGCAATATTGTAAAGTAGGCCTAACTGTCCCCAACACTGCTAGTGACTATTGAAATAAGTAGTAGTATATAATGAACAATGACTATTGAAACTGCAAAATATAGCCTACTTGTAACCTATCGGGACAACTTAAAGGCATAATTTACCCAAAAACAAAAATTCTGTCATACTTTACTCACCCTTACATCACTCCAAACCTGTATGACTTTCTTTGGAACATGTGAATATTAAATAATATATTTTGAAGAATGTTGGTAAGCAAAGGTTTTGAATACCATTGACTTCCATTGCATGGAAAATAAAATAAAAATGACAAATTTCTTTAAATATCTTCTTTTATGCTCCACAGAAGAAAGAAAGAGCGCAAAATGTGTTGAAGTGTCAATCACTTTTAACACAAAATAGATAAGTTAACTTAATTTTAAGGGGATAACGCCGTACCATAAAAGGACATTTAAAGAAAACTTCAGATTGATCATGAACTCGCCTGGTTTTACTCCATGGGTCTCTTTGTTCATCTGTTCTCCATCTTCACTGGTATTCCTCTGCGCTTGAGTGTGGTCTTCAGCGGGGTTTGCTTTGTCCAAACTTTTAGTAACATTTCCATCCAGATGAAATACTAACTTTAAATCGTTAGACTCAGATTTAGTAACATTATTACTGACAGTCTGATTTTCAGATGAAAGACAGTGGTGTGTAAAGCAAAGTATTATTGCACCACAAATATGTACGCTTTGCATAAGCATTTTCCTTCTTCAATAACCTATATTCGTGTCCAAGACTCCAAGCAGAATTTAAAAGTCAGATATTGGAAGAACGCCCCGTAACATTATACCAGACTGCCGCCACTACCGTATATTGTAGAATAGACGCCGAGACCGTGATTGTGTTGTCAAGCGAAGTTTTAACCCTTAAAGCCCATCATATTTGATACATACATTTCTGAGGGCTGTAAATAATCAATATGATCAAAAATTTTCAAATAACAACATGCACTAAATTTTGCTCAGTTTGCACCTCCGAATAAAACGGGTGTTTTTCATCCTCCAGTGTGATATTCTCATGTAACATATTATGGACAATAAAAATCTGATGTAGCCAATCAAATATGATACGAAACACATAGACATAGGCTCTATTTTTTTAAATAATATTTGTCTTAAAGTTCAATAAATTGTTCCATTTGTACTTTTTCTGACTGTTATTTTAGGCTATATGTCAGGGTTAACACAGAAGGCTAATGTTTGTTTACATGTTTATGCTACTAGTGAGGTGTTAAATGACTTCATGAAGCTACATGTCACATGATTTTTGCTATATTCACATCTCTTGTTTAGGCATGTTGTTGAACACTATTAACACTTTCTGGGAACAGCTGGTTTTGCAGTTTGTGGTCACATTATGAAAACATATGGGACAGGTTTTTGCACAACCACTTTTCTTGAAAGCATATATTAGTAAAATAGCGAATAAATAATCTGAAGACTATATATTAAATCATTTCCATTGGTATTTTAGGACATATTTATGACTAAAGGTTTTTATTTTTTCATATAGATCATAAAAAATGCATGTTATTTTATATTTAGTACTGTCCTGAGTAAGATATTTTACATAAAAGATGTTTACATTTAGTTCACAAGACAAAACAATAGTTGAATTTATGAAAATAACCCCATTCATAAGTATGTGAACCATTGATTCTCAACACTGTGTGGTTACCTGGATGATCTATGACTGTTTTTTGTTTTGTGATGGTTCTTCATGAGTCTCTTGTTTGTTCTGAGCAGTTAAACTGAGCTCTGTTCTTCAGAAAAATCCTCCAGGTCTTGCAGAAATTTCAGTTTTCAAGCATTTTTTGCATATTTGAACCCTTTCCAGCAGTGACTAAATGATTTTGAGATCCGTCTTTTCACAATGAGGATGGTTGAGGGACTCAAACACAACTATTAAAAAAGGTTCAAACATTCACTGATGCTCCAGAAGGAAACACGATGCATTAAGAGCCGGGGGTGAAAACTTTTGAATTCAAATATCAAGGTAAATTGTACTTAATTTTTTTTCCGGGAAACATGCAAGTATCTTCTGTTGCTTCCGAAGGGCAGTACTAAATGAAAAACAATCATATTTAAACAAAATAAGAAAAATTTGGACATCTTCATCCTGTTCAAAAGTTTTCACCCCTCGGCTCTTAATGCGTCGTGTTTCCTTCTGGAGCATCAGTGAACGTTTGAACCTTTTTTAATAGTTGTATTTGAGTCCCTCAATTGTCCTCAGTGTGAAAAGACGGATCTAAAAATCATCCAGTCACTGCTGGAAAGGGTTCAAATATGCAAAAATGCTTGAAAACTGACATTTCTGCAAGACCTGGAGGATTTTTCTGAAGGACAGAGCTCAGTTTAACTGCTCAGAACAAACAAGAGACTCATGAACAACCATCACAAAACAAAAAAACAGTCGTAGATCATCCAGGTAACCACACACAGTTGAGAATCAATGGTTCACATACTTATGAATGGGGTTATTTTCATAAATTCAACTATTGTTTTGTCTTGTGAACTAAATGTAAACATCTTTTATGTAAAATATCTTACTCAGGACAGTACTAAATAAAAAATAACATGCATTTTGTATGATCCCTCTTATATTATTAAAATTATTAACATTTTCACAGATTCTGCAAGTGGTTCACATACGTTTTCATGCCACTGTATATATATATATATATATATATTAAAATAAAATCATTTTTTGCTGCTGAAATAATAAAAATCATTTTTTGCTGCTAACGTTAGGCTACTGTCTGCTCTGTGGCGCTCGATCTTAACGCCCTCTAGTGGCCGTTTCCGTGAACTACGTCATCCATCGCTCCTCCTTCCTACAGAATGGCGGCTCCCGACGAACACAACAGGGCTTTCATCATGGTTTTGGAGTGTATCAAATAAACTTCCACAATGGTTGGTACGCCTCGCAAACCATTTATGTTGTAAGGTTTATTTTTTTACATAAATTTTATTCTTTTTCATAACTGAACTGCGTTGTGCGGTAAAGTCAGCGCCACTCATGGGGTTTGACAGCTAGTATCTTCTGGTTTATTAGTGTACTTGCAAAATTGCCATTGTATACGTAACATTTTGTTAGATTTATTCAACTAAACGCTGTTTTGTAAAGTGTTTTATCGGACAATTGTTTTCGTTTGCCTGTGTGTTCTGTAAAGCGTCGTGCGTTAAAACGCATTAAATAATGGTAGGTAGCGTCTTCCAACTGACGGTTTCCTTTCGGTGAAATTGTTTGTTTATGGTTTTGTCATAAAAAAAAACCCACTTCGGTTAAAACAGCCGAGGTCGATGACTTGAAGTGACGCTGAACTGTTGCCAGTACTTTCATTTCTCAAGACTAGCATACTATCTGCTCTGTTCCCGCCCATACACATTTCAGTTACAAAGTGCAAATATTGAAAGTAAACACAAGTGAGAGGGATGCTCTGAAAGGATTTCTTTTTTTTCCTCCAGGACCAGCGGCTAAAGTTTCCTTCTTTGTCTTTCTTTTTGCAGACACACGCCCACCTGACCTGACAAAACTGGAAGCATGTAGCACAGGTCTGTCAAATGTAAACTCTTTCATCTATTACTGTAGAGATGCGATGCACTGTGGTGTAATGGCACAGACTTCACAAAACAGAATTGGGTTATCTAAACCAGGGGTTAAGACTGCACTGCACATTTTGTATGTCTCCCTCATCTAACACACCTGATTCAACTCATCAGAGTTCGTTAATAAAGTCTGCAAGATCTGAAGTGGGTGTGTCAGATAAGGTAGACATACAAAATGTGCAGTGCTTAGAGTCCTCCAGGACAGGTTTGAAATCCCCTGGTCTAAACAAATGATACTTTTTGCATGCACACATATAAGTTCCCTTGTTTTAACACTTGATACATGCATCTCACTTTGTACAGATCACTCAGAAGACTTTTAAAGACACCTGTCTGTGTTTCATCAGTATAAAATGTCAAGTTTCCTCAAGCAGCATATGTCCTCTATGGGTGAGATATAGATCACAAGTGTTCAGGGATGCTTGGTGTGTTGGGCTGCTGTTGATCTGCGTTGTTGGTCTGCTTGTGGGCTTACTGCTGTGGCTACAATGGTAATGTTGAATTGATTGGCTTGCTGATTTTTTTCCACTGTTTTGTAGTCATAACCCTGGAATACGCTACACAAATAATGGATTTGATTTGAAAGTGCCCCTATATGCTATTTTAAAAGTTCCGACAATAGATTTACTTGCATCCAAGGTCAGTTTTCTCAGAATATACATTGTAGCATCACCTCTTTTCTCACACTGTCTGAAATGGTTCGATCAAGGTCTCTTTAAACCTACTCTAGCATAGCCAGACTTTCAGACTCACAGCCGGAGCGTTTGGACTCCATCGCAGCTTTCATTGGCCAGGGACCGCTCAAGAGTGTGTCTCACCGATATGTAAAGCAACAAATCGCAGTCATGAAAATTTAAAGTCGATGTCCCTATAATAACACCAGAGTGCATCTAATAAATGATTCATTCAAGAATCCTGTGCAAGTTTCCTGCAACAATGGTGTCACAAGCGTTTAGTTGATCCTGATATGCGCTTATTGGCACAGTTGTAAACGTGACAGCTTTTTTTTTTCCATGATGGGGTTTGTAGTCACGGCGGCTTTGTTTCCAGGAGGACTATTAAAGAACGCGACACGCACATCTCCCGGAAATCCTGTAGAATTCAGCCAATCAGATGATGACTTCGAAACTCCTGAAGTGTTTCCCATTTTGTGTGCCTAATGCTGCCTTCACGTGCTCTCGGAATTATCATAAATACGAGTTTCCGAGGTAAAAATTGCAGATGAATGCCCTCCCATTTCGTAATCACGACTTCTGAAGTGGGAATTATCAAATTTCAGACAGCACTTGAAGGCAGCATTACGCATCAGATGTTCAGCCAGTGGTCTGTGGGTGTGACGTCTGAGGCAAAGACAACTCTAAAACCCTCCTTTTTGAAAGCCTACTCTGCTCTAATTGGTCAGCGGGTTGAAGCGACCCCAAATAACATGATATTTAGCCCCTGAAATATGAATTTTACCAGGGCAACCCCCCCAAAAACGTGGATTTTACCCCCCGTAACGCAATTTTTACCGTTGGATCCCCCCTGAAATGTGATTGGGCTAGTTTTGAGTAGTAATTGAGTGGGTTTTTTGTGAAAACCTGGCAACCCTGGTTCACATGCTCAACATATTTGTCTGTGATTGGCTACAACGATCAACGCTTCAAAAACATGTTGTAAATAGACATCAATGATGCTCTTCGCCAAGAGCTTACACAGATCCGCTGATAGACGCCTGCTTTTAAATGCTCCTGCTTTCCAAAAGCTTTCAAACACTTCTGTGTGCTTTCAAACGCTCCCGTGCATTGAGCATTGTAGCCAATCACAGACATATCTGTTGAGCGTGTGAACACAATGGCCAATCAAATTTCAGTATCAACTTGGTATCGAAGTTGGTACTTTTGATAACACTAATATGACCAGTAACTGGTTTCATCATATTAATTCGAGCCTGAGTCTGATAATGAAACACTGGAAGAAGTAGCTGATCACCCCGAACCACCATTGCAAGCACGACTTGAGCAGGACGTTTCTAAGTGGTAGACATTGTTCGCGGCCATCCAATGAAGATCAAATGCTGGCATTATGCACATTTTTCTTACAAACCTATGTAGGTTGGAGCAGGAAGTAAAGCTGGAATTACTGATGACTCGTTCTTTTGTTTGGGAGACAATAACACATTTGATGAACATTTTAATCTTTGAAACACTGCAGACCTTTTACATTCACAAATGGCTGTATTACACACAAAATGAAAGGTAATGTCAAAAAGGCATAATAGGGGCACTTAAAAACACTAGGCATCATGAACTTTCAGACTTTGTAATCGGGCATCAAACACTGATGGAACGAAGGGCAATCACACTCGCACAGAAACCTTGCTAGGAGACGTATGTGACAAATAAAAACAAAATATGTTCTTAAATCGGCTCAAAATATTAAACATGTTATTAACTCCGACTACCCAAAATCTGCAGACTGACTTTGTCTAGTTTGACTTTCGGCAACTAGCGCAGACTCCACCGGACTGCAAATCAGGACAAAAATTTGTAGAAAAAGTTGTGTTGTGTATTCCAGCCAACTGTAATGATGATAATGCTCTTTAATATTTGCCTGTCCGTCTGATTTGTGCCAGCTAACAATCTTAATAAACATGCTCTAACATCTAATACAGGTTTGTGAGGTGATTCAGCTTCCTTGGTGATATGAGGGGGTTGCTTTTGCACTTTTTTTTATGAATGTCTGACAGTGCTTTTTTTTTTTTTAAATAGTGAAAGAAATAATTCCACTTGGTATTCCACGACACAACAATTTAGATGCCACGTCTCATCCTGTGTCAAGTAGTCCATGTCTTGAGTCTTCTGAGAAGACTCCAAAACTCTTGAGTTCAGTGCCTAAATGCATCCCACCCACCAAAAACCCTGAGCTGGAGCAGAGGGACAAATCCACTTCAGCCGCACTCAAAGCCTCCAACAAGAGAACAGAACTGGATAGTTTTCAGAATTGCAAAGTTGTTATGAAAAAACTACAACCAAACCATGGCAACCTTTACCTCAGTAAAAATGGCTCTCTTAATCCTACGGTTAAAAAGGACAATCTGCGAAGGAACAGTTCTTACAACAGAGACAGAGAAATTTCTCTTGCTCTCAGTAAGGAGCTGAATGAAAACTTGAGGGTAAATGCAACTATTAATTTCTTCTTAATGCATTTTAAAGTTATCTACATTTCTAACAATATTCTAATGCTGGGATTCCCAAACTTTTTTGTCAGATGAACACTTTTGACCTAACTGGGTCTTTTGAGAAATTTGACAATTTTTATTCTACACAATAGCAAGATATAGCTATTTTAGAGCTGAGCATTAAAAAATTGCCATGACTTTTAAAATTTTATTAATTTCCATCACTTTCACATTCTGGAAAACCCAATAGTATTTTATATGTATACATATAAGTAAAAGTAAAATCAATAATCATTTGAAGTACCTCCAGTTGATATTTAAATAATTTAACAACATATTTGCATGTTCGTGGTTCTCTGTACTATTGAATACTCTTTTGAATTATATATATGGAAATATATGGGGATGGACTATAAATATGAGGTGGAAATACTGACTTTTAAAATTGGGTTTTCCAGGATGTAAAAGTCATGGAAATGAATAAATCCTAAAAAACATGGCTAGGTTTTTTTTTTTTTTTNTTTTTTTTTTTCTGCTCAGATCTAAAAAAAAAAATTTTTATTGGCTATTTATCTTGCTATTGTGTAGAATAGAACTTGTTGAGAACTTGTTGATGTCCAATTTATGAGCAAAATGTTCTTTTAAGATTTTCAGTGAATATCAAAATGGCTCTCAAATCAATCTGAATGATTTATTGGAGCATCTGTCATGAATCAGAATGATGTCTTTTCTAGTCATCCCATCACATTGACTGGAAAGGCCAATGTACTGGAAAATAATTTGTCTCAAAAAATGGATTTGGTTATTATAGTCATAATTGTTATAGCTTGTGGTTGGTGTCTACTTACTGGATTCTAACTTCATGACCATTAATGCTCTGATGTTCTGTGTTGAGGTTGGAGGAGGTTTGTTTCAGTCAGCTGTGAAGGATCGGAGATATACACTTCCTCAGTCATCTAACTACAGGCGTAATCCTGAGAGCCATAATTCCTACTCATCTCAGCATAGACCCAAAACCTCAGTTAACACTTTGGAGCGAATCATCCACCATCCTGATCAGAAAAAAGATAGATTGGAGAAGAGAGACCACAAAACCTCCCACTGTAGCAACATGTCCTTACAGAAGGTATAGTTCAAGCTCTTCATTTGCATTGAAAAATGTTATATAATGATGTCACCTTTGTCGGAGTGACTAGTGCATGTTAAACATGTTTTCCCCTGTTTTCATTGGTTGCGTTACAGGAATTAAGCAGCTCTCACCAAAAGACTAGTCCAGGTAAGGATTATTACACTTTGTTGTATTACTGATACTGCCCAGCTGTTTTTTTGATAACTTTTTTAACTAAACTGGTTCACTTTCTATGTCAATTACCCCTTTTTGCCAACAGAGGGCAGGCTGTCCTTATCTGCAAAGAGAAAAAGGGATGGTAGTACAGACAGTGAGAAGGAAATTAAACGAACTTGTGTTGATTTCCAACCCACCCCCAGCTCTTCCATTATGAACTCTCCTTTAAAGTACATCAAACGTGCTTTTGTGAATTCCAGCAGTGAGTCTGTGATAACTATAAAAGATAAGCAGTCCCCTACAAAGCTTCCTTCGTCATCAAACACCAACAACAAACCGAAACCTTCATCCTCCCTCCCCAGGCAGCTGTTTAATCCATGTAAGGACTCAAACACGGGGAGCGACAAACCTCACTCATTTCAACTTACTAAATCACCCACAACTGCAGAGCCTAAAGATGCTATGGTGGCACGTGCCAACAAAAATCCCAAAGCTCCACCCAGCCAGCCGCATTTGCGCAAAGTCTCTCCAAAGTCAAGCACAACTTTCGATAATATCGACACCCTCTTTACTCCAGACTTCTGCTTATCATCGCCCAAAACTCATAACAAAAAAACAAATGGTGAGAGAGAAACTTTTGTGGTCTCCACAGACACCAGCTCCTCATCCGGCCATAAGGAGGTTGTTAACATTCGCTCAACCCCCCATCAGACTGATCTAAGATCGCCTAGCTTTGCGGAGCAAGCCAGTTCATGTGAGATGGAACCGGATGAAAGAACACCGTTGAAAGTGGAGCAGTCACGCAGCCCCAAGGCTATCATGCCTGGCCCAGCTGCGTCGGTGAAAGTAGAAGGATCAAGAGAACAGAAGTGCTGCCCCCAGTGGAAAGATCCCTTAGATATTGAGCTGGGAGACGACTCGGGCGATGAGCTGAGAGAATGCTGCGCTATCAGCCTGAGCAGCAGTAGCAGTGGTCATGAAGATGAGCAGCTGCCATCCCTAAGGGACATCCTGGATTGGAGTGTCCGTGTGCCGGTAACTCCCGAAAAAGATGCTTTCTCAGAGCCCAACACACCAGTCCCAAAAGCAGCAGTAAGTCTAAGAATGTTCAGAAAAACACATCATGATTTCATGTGTCATTAATCAAACCTTGACATGCCTGATCTTCTTTTTGCAAGCACAAACGCCAAATTTTCAATTTTTTCTTCTCCATCTGTATTAGCCCGAGGCAGTGAAAACCAAAGCCGTTAGTTATAGAAATACACTGGAGCAGATGCTGCAAGAGAAGGAACAATATCAGAGGTTGGTTTGAAAACCTGATTTGTCCCCCCACCCCAACTTCATTCCCAGTGTGTCTCATTTTGTGCTTGGATTGCTGTAGTGCTTTGGATATCAGTGATTGAGAGGTCAAACTATCAATGTTTAAAACACAACTTTTATTGGTGTTTAATAAGGCAAGTATTGATTTGAACCCTTTCATGCATGAATTATTAAATCACAAAGTAATTTTTTTGTTGTTTGTTTTTACTTTTAAACAATTGAAAAATCATGCCAATAACTTTTTTTCCCCCAATATATTTTATTTTGAGGGAGTTAGTACACTGTAGTGGACACCATGCATCAAAGGTATAAAAAGTGATTCAGTAGAATTCATGCTTGGTCTGAAAAAAAAACATGTTTTTAAAATATTTACTAAGAGCAAATGTATGAATACAAATAAGAAGACTTCAGATGCAAAAGCCTCTAAGTTGTCTCTCATGTCATTCCAAACCCAAAGACTTACATTCATCTTCAGAACACAAATGAAGATAATTTAGTGAAGCTCTATTGAAAGTCCATTCCACCAAAAATCTGATGCTTCAAAAAGTTCATAAAGACATTGTAAAAGAAATCCATATCAATCGAGGAGTTTAATAAAAATCTTCTGAAGAGACATGGTCGCTTTACATTATAGATTTAGTTTAGGCCTTTATTCACACACAAACATTGATCAGCACACTGAGGCCCTGTTTACACCTGGTATTAAGATGCATTTTGGTCGATCGGATCATAAGTAGACGAGGCAGACATACCCGCTTACATCTGGAGTTTTAATCCGTCTCTTTTGACCACTTCTGTCCTGATTTCTTCAAGGGGAGGGCCTATGGGTGGGTAAATATGGACCTTTTCAGATCTTTCGATCTAATGGCTAAGCTTGCACAATTTACATACAAATGCAAAAGGAGACCACAAAAAAACATACAAAGCAGCAGCTTTCGTTTTTCCTCTGATAGCCACAAGACCACGCCGAACGCTGTGAGGGAATGTTAGAAATCAGGAATGGTGAGAGAACATTGTGCTTGGTACATTTTTTTTGTCTTCAAACCAAACTTGGATCTTCAGCCTACAAAGTTTAAATCCCATCTGGCTAGCGCGCTTTCCATAATGTTTACGCATTAGGTCAGTAGGCGGAGAGTAGGCTGTCTTTTGTGGTTGTTTGAACACATTTGACCACATGAGCGTTTACACTACGAAAGCAATCTGGTCGAAAGTGTTTTCGACTACCTCTGGAAGTCGTCGAAAGTGGACAAGCTCAAAACGTTTTAGACCCTGTTTACACCTGTATTTAACGGTGCCACTTGTGATCGGATTGACGAAAATGCTTCTTAATACCAGGTGCAAACAGGGCCTTACATAGAGCACATCAAATATGGTAAACGGAAGCTCTACTTGCATGATACACAAGAACAAACCTCAAGTAAGCAGGTTTACCAAATTTAATGTGCTCTTTGTATGTGTTGGTTTAAACAACTCTTTTTATGTGGATTTCTTTTACAAACTCTATAATCTTTTTGAAGTGTCAAAGTTTTGGGAGTCGATTTTTAATGGAGGGACAGAAATCTCAGGTTTCGTTAAAAATTACCTTCATTTGTGTTCTAAACATTAATAAAAGTCTTATGGGTTTGGAACGACATGAGGATGAGTAAATGATGACAGAATTTTCGTTTTTGACTGAACTATCTTAATATGCTTACATTGCTTGTATTTAGAATTAGGGACTTTTCAAAACTCGTAAGTCTAAGTATTAAACTTGCATAACTCTGGACTACAGACATGAATTATACTTTAAATCAACTATGCATTCATCAAACGTATGATTTTTGTATGGTAGACAATAAGACTGCAGAAAAATCTCATTAGTTTGCATTAAAGGAGATACTCAAATATTATCTAGGGACCATACTATCATAGAGACTTAGTTGGGCTCTTTTGACTTTGAAAAGTATAAGTAAATGACCAGACAAGGCTCTCCTGTCACTGAGACAATATTAGAACCAAAACTAGAACCACTAGTAATGTGCTGAAAATTACCCAAAAATACCAGTCACAACATTTGTTTGTAATGTAAAATGTAAAATTGTAGTCCTAATTCACTTATTTTTCTAAGTACTCTTGCTGTATTGATGTCAGGCATTCTGGGTGTGTAAAATTGAAAGATGATTTTTATTCATACCGTCAGCCTCACAGACCTGTAATTATGCCATGACAGAATTTGTCAAGACAAAGCAGGCTGCATTTAGCCTACAGTCTCACCCTAATAAATGTATAATTACTTGACTTACTTTGTTTTTTATTTTAATACACAGGTCAAAAGAGTTGGAGAGACAGTTACTTGAGTCATGTGAAGAGGATCTGCTAAATTTAGATGAGGATTTGAACAGTGAAAGTAAAGGGGAAGACATCTCACTTGAGCAAAGGTATTTTGTTAATGGCTTCGTTCACACCATTTGTTTGTTTTTCAAATCCAGTGTTAAGTAATGACTCCGCACCAGTTCAAAAAGGTTATTTTCTTTGAATTTTTTTTTATGTTTTAGAGTAGATTAAGACAGTTTATTTAAAGGAATAAGTTTG
>RJVU01057857.1:6070629-6085723 GCA_003731715.1 Anabarilius grahami | reverse complement strand
TATACACTACCATTCAAAAGTTTGGAAACATTACTATTTTTAATGTTTTTGAAAGAAGTCTCTTATGCTCATTAAGCCTGCATTTATTTGATCAAAAATACAGAAAAAACAGTAATATTGTGAAGTATTATTACAATTTAAAATAATGGTTTTCTATTTTAATATACTTTAAAATATATTTTTTTTCTGTAATGCAAAGCTGAATTTTCATCAGCCATTACTCCAGTCTTCAGTGTCACATGATCCTTCAGAAATCATTCTAATATACTGATTTGATACTCAGTTATTAAGTTGGAGACAGTTGTGTTGCTTAATATTTTTTGGAAACTGTGATACTTTTTTCAGGATTTATTGATGAATAAATAGTCAAAAAGAACAGCATTTATTCAAAATAGAAATATTTTCTAACAATATAAATCTTTACTATCACTTTTTATCAATTTAATTAATTTCTTCCAAAAAAAGAAAGAAAAAAATACTGACCCCAAACTTTTGAACAGTAGTGTATATTGTTACAAAAGATTTAATTTAAAAAAATGCTGCTTTTTTTTTTACTTTTTATTTATCAAAGAATCCTGAAAAAAAAGTATCACGTTATAAAAAAATATTAAGCAGCACAACATTTGTAATAAATCAGCATATTAGAATGATTTCTGAAGGATCATGTGACACTGAAGACTGGAGTAATGATGCTGAAAATTCAGCTTTGCATCACAGACATAAATTATATTTTAAAGTATATTATAATAGAAAACCATTATTTTAAATTGTAATAATATTTTACAATATTACTGTTTTTTTCAGTATTTTCGATCAAATAAATGCAGGCTTGATGAGTAGAAGTGACTTCTTTCAAAAACATTAAAAATAGTAATGTTTCCAAACTTTTGAATGGTAGTGTATATGCTATTTGGTGCTACGTAGAATATTGTATTTATCATTAATCTGTGAATAATTTTTGTTCAATTTTTAGGGAATTTTTGCAAAGGTTCTCGGTTGCCTCGTGTGCCATCAGGGACATCCACCCAGGAGAGGAAGTATTCATACCTGCTAAGTTTGGTCGACTCTTCAACCACCAGACGCTGGACCTGAGGAAGATTAGCGTGACTCCGCACAACAGATCACAACAAATCCTCCTTCAGTAAGACTGGCAATAATGTGACACTCTGTACACTCTGTCATATCCAGTTTTCTCTTGCTTGTATGATACCATTTAAAAAGGTGTTAAAAATGTCAAAACGTGCAATTGTTTTGAAATGCCGAAAATTAGTAAATTGATTTATTCCTTCTGTTGAGATATTATTTTAGTAATACAAGAGATCTGTCTGTAATTTGACATTGTTACTAATCAGATTTTTGTTCACTTTTCAAAGAATGAGAATTTGTTATTGATATTCATGTGAGAAAGGAATGAAATAAAACACAGGCTTATGTGCTGCTTGCTATATGTTTTGATTATTTTTCTATAGGGCTCGTACTGAACATGTGTTGTCTCTGATCAGTGCTGGCTTGTTGAGGAAAGCCTATTTTTCTTTCCCTTGTCAGCCTGAGGTTACATGCTGGCTTTTCCAGGTAAAATCATCCTCTTTCCTCATATTTTCTGTCTTACAAAACACTGTATGCTTAGTCAATAACATCTGGAAGTATGTATAGTGGCCCCAAAAAACTTAAACTACACTTAAAAATATATGAATGCTACTCAATATTTTGTAATCTAATGCAATGCTCTTTTTGGGGACACTATGTTTTGTCTCATGCATATTGTGGAAATGTTTTTGACCTGTTTTTGATCTGTTGATTAGTTTTTTTATGAGCTATATTGGGTAATATATTTATTTTTAGCTTTCATTTTGTATTGTTAAATGAATTTATTGCACATTTAGGGCACACTGTTCCCATGATATACATCTGACTTAAGTTATAAAATGTGCCTTGTTTCATGTTTTGTTCATGCCTGCTTATATTCTCTCATGGGAAACCTGCATAACCTCAGGACATTTACGTTTAAACCTGTCAAAACCTATACGTTACAGTCAGGTTAATTTCCTGAGAGCTTATGCTTGTAGCACTCCAACATGCATGCAACTTTGCAGACTCAACTTGTATGTAACAAAAGATAAAATCAATTCAATTTATTCAATATAATTTTCACAATTAATAACAACAGGCACTTTAACAGGCAATTATCTGCTGGAAATGTTTGTACAGTTTTATGTACAGCTAATAACAATAACGCTTTTTCAGATGATGTCCGTTCACCCAAACCCCATCATTTCCTCACTGCTCATGCAGTCCCTGCAAACCATCGCTCTGTCTGCTGCTCAACACATTGGTATGCTCAAAATACCTCATAATGGCCAACTGTGCTGTTCCTGTCCAACTGATAAAGAACTAAAATTAACTGTTGTGTTGCAGTTGAACACCAGAGCCGAAGTTTTAAAGTGTGGGAACCCTCTATAGGGGACATCACTCTGGTTTTCCTGAACATGGGTGCGTCGTTCATCAGTCTCTTCCCTCTGGAGGCCCTGCAACCCCCTTTTACTGAGGGCGACCTTTTGTGAGTTTTTTAACCTTTCTATCTCAGCATTATAACTTTTGGAGTACTACTATGTTTTGGACTTTCAAATATTTGACATAAGCCATGATTATAGCAACAGCTTCATAATAATGCTAAGTCTGCATTTTTAATGCAATTGTATGTTTTGGCAGAGAGGCCTTTCAGCCGGAAGAAACCAGCCGAGACAGAGGGATTTCTGACATGAAAGACAGTGGCACTTTACCAATGCATAATTTAGAGAGTGTTCTCAAGGTAATCTTAATATTTGAAGAAATGTTTTATCATGTATAAGTTGTTTGTTTAATGCTAAATTAGCTTTAAATGTAATAAATTATTGTCTGTTTTTATTGTCTGTTTTAATTACTGTCTGTATTTATTTTATTCGTTCAGTACCTCTCTCTGTGTACTGCGCTGTGTCCGAGAGCGTACACTGACGAGGAGCTGCTGTTGCTTCTGGCGGTGGTGTGTAGAATTGGACTGGAGACTCATTTTCAGCTGCTACCAACTGGAAACTTCAGCCTCCTGCTCCAGAATCTGCTTAGAAACATCACAAACTGGGATGTACAGGTCAGAAACAATCTGTTTAATATTCACCATAGTTCTCCTAAAAATAAACATTCTGTCATCATTTACTCACCCTCATGCCATTCCAAACAATTGTCATTTTGGAGCCGGAAATTCATTACGTTACAAAAGTCAGTACGTTCTTCTTATGTGTTCCAAATATTAAAAGTTAAAACAGAAGACGATGACAGAATTTTAAAAGTGTCAGTTCATAATTTTCTCACATCTAACACAGCTGTCTCTCTTTTTTTATATGTGTAGATATCTAAAGCTTGCCAGATCCTGACTGATTTGTCAGAAGATCATCACAACCTCAGGAGACTCGTTTATCTTCTGCCAGATAGCAGTCGTGGAAAGTGAGTGAAAACCTGTAATGCAAAATAATTATTTATTCTACTTGTAGACTTTTTAATGTAACCATAGAGATAAGTAGGTGAATCAACATTTACTTTAAGAGCTTTCTGTATTTATTCATCTAATGTTTCATCAACAGGCAATTAAAACGACACCTAAGTGTATCTATCATCTCAAAGCTTTTGAATCACACCTGCACTTACAAACCTTCAGGCACAGAGTTTAAGGTGAGAATAATCCAAAGACAATTTAGCTCTATAGACCATTTGGGAGCAGATTCATCACTTGCAGCTGTGCACGCGTTGTGGTGTCAGAAAAACAGTGGTAACAAGTGGAGGAAAACGGGCAAAATCCATGAAATAAGAGAAAAAATGTCTTGTGCCTTTGGATGTCAGAATCAGAATGCAAAAAATGATTCATTCATTTTTATAGAAAACTGTCGTAGAAGATAAACGCAGACGTTTATGGTTGCAAGCCACAGACTGGACTGATAAATCCTGCAATGATTAGTCTACTATTAAAGCATGAATATGATGTAAACAATAGATCCACATAATATTCACATGTGCAGTTCATAGAGGACATAATTTATTAGCCCTACAGTTACAGCATGAAATATTTAAACGTGTAACATTTTACATAGGTAATATTTAAACCTATAACATTTTTATCTCACAATTCTGACTTTTTTATCTCCCAATTTGGACTTTATAACTCACAGTTGTGAGTTTATATCACAATTCTGAGGGGAAAAAAGGCAGAATTGTGGGATATAAACACACAATTCTGAGGAAAAAAGACAATAATGAGTTTATATCGCGCAATTCTTATTTTCTTTTTAGAATTGTGAGATATAAACTCAAAATTGCGAGGGGAAATAAAAACAGAATTGTGAGAAATTCCTTTTATTTTTTTTGTATTCTTTTACTCCATGGCTTCCATAGACTGCTACTGCAGAACTGTCATTTTCTGCCACCAGGTTGGCTCCGCCCACAAAATACATCATTGCTGTTTGCAAACACCCAAATGGTCTGTAGATGCTTTATGATTTGTGATGGGTTGTAATTATACCGATGTATCATTCACTGACTGCACTTGGCAGGCCATGCTTTTGTCAAACCACTTTCTTTTTTGAAGTTCATCTTTGTTTCTGACATTGTATTTTTCCAGCTATCTGAGCTGAAACCTTTCCTACCTCAAATGCGCCCCTCGTCCCTGCTGAAAGGCCTCAGGTCTGCAAGGAGAGAAGAGGATTGTGATGCTACTCTAGACCAACATGTAAGCAGAAAGTCGTCTGAAGGCTGAGAGCTATTGGATCATTACTTTTTTTAATATCCCAGAGTGATATAGTAAAACCACTTAGTTTAATAAGCTGATAAATGATCTTCTTTCATACAGGCATATTACCTCTGCTACAGCCTTTTGACTTTGACAAATGAAGCCTCCAATTTTGAGTTTTTACCTTCAAACCAAAGAGTAAGTGTCTGTTTTTATACCATTTTATAGTAAGGTAAACAATTCTCTATGTATCTTAATTTGCATTGTTGTGCCGCTTTTCTACATATGCTTTTTCATTTAACAGAATTATTAATAATGGGTTTAGAGATCATATTATGATTTTTGTGCATCGATCTAGAAGAATCGTGATGCATCTGTGAATAGATTCCCCCCCAACCCTATTTTACAGTGCAGTCATAAAGGAGCAGTGTAAATGAATCAGTCACAGAAAGACCCTGTCAGTGGACACAGCCCCACTCTGTCTTCTGGTACCACTCTCACCCTCAGGGACCAATTATGAGTATAACTTATTTTACTCTCTAAAGAGAAAGCAGTTTTGTGAATTGAAGTGAGGGGTGATTTTACTGACTAGAATGGTGATGTTGGGGGGGATTTGTTTCAGTATGCGTGAATGTATTAACTGCCTTTCTTTCCAGGTCTCTTTTTTTAATAGCATTTTTTCATTTTATCATGAATAAGATCAGTGTCATTCATTCATTTTCAGACTTTTGACAATAGTCAATACAGTATATGTCAGTATTTTTGCATTTTCTTTGAAATTGATGAAATAGATGATTGATCTAGGATAGAGGAACCAACATTTCAAAACAGTCATTGTTGCTAATTATCGATAAACAAGTTGCAGTTTATTTTACATTACGTACACCTATGTGTACTTAAAGTGTACTTGCCTAAGAAAGTAATATAAGGTATCAACATATGATAAGGTTAGGTTTTGAGGAAGGTTCAGGGTTTGTATGCAGTTATTACCCAGTTATTGTAATTATTATAATAAATTCAGAGTACATACAAACGGATCAGGACTGTAAAATAAAGTGCTACCGATAAATGTTTAAAATACAGTAAAAATTGTTAAATAATAGCAAGGTTGTATTTCAATACATGAACACAAGGAATAATAATGCATAATAATTTTCATTTATAAATGCACTAATAATATTAAATGAGGTAGTCAGATGGTCATTATGGTAAAATAAACACAACAGGGTGAGCAGAACATGTCATGTCTTGTATCATCTTTAAAGCTATAGTTCACCCAAAAATGAAAATTCTGTCATCATTTACTCCCCCTCAAGTTGTTCCAAACCTGTATGAATTCCTTTCTTCTGCTAAACACAGAAGAAGATATTTTAGAAGAATATGGGTAACCAAACAGTTGATGGACCCCATTGAATTCTATAGTATGGAAAAAAATACTAAGGAAGTCAATGGGGTTCATTCATTTTGGTTACCGACATTCTTAATCATATCTTCTTTTGTGTTCAGCAGGAGAAAGAAACTCATACAGGTTTGGAACAACTTGAGGGTGAGTAAATGATGACAGAATTTTCATTTTTGTGAACTATCCCTATAAGAGGCTGACTGTCCATTATTTTAACTTATTACACAACTGATTACTACAATAATATAGTGTATATATCCATGAAGTCTGATTTTGTAAGATGAGATGGAGTGCTATGGGTGACATGGGACTGAAAGTGTAGGAAAGTGGTTGTCAGGGTTATTACACAAATGTGAGTATACAAAAATATTTGACTATAGAATGTCAAGAGTTGAATATTTAGGAGAGCCTTGTAATAGTCAGCAATATTGTCACCACATACAGAGTTTTGACTCTTTAACTTACCAATTCCTAATGGTGTTTTTGCTTCTGAAGTTTGAATCCAACTGCACAACAAAAGCTTACTACATCAGGGGTCTAATTTATTCTCGGTGTTGTTTAAATGAAGTAAAGCACATCTGACTGTGCCTTAGTCTTCGTCTTGTCTGTTTTGTTTTATATCACAAGTTTATTACTTAACTTGACTAACTTTAGCCCTCTTACACTGCCAGAATGATCTGCGGAGTCTTTCTTCTCAGCTGGAGAAGCACATTAAGTGTGACATAAGGGAGAGCGAGAAAATGCTGTACAGAAGCAAGGTGAAGAGCTGCTTTATTCTGTTCTCTGAGAATCCCTCATTCTGCTGATATCAAAGGATTCAGCTTTTTAGTGTTTTTGTCTTTTCTTCTGTAGGTGAAAGACTTTGTTGCAAGAATATACACCAAGTGGCAGGTGCTTCTCACACGAACAAGGCCTCAAGAGGTAATGTGAAAGAATAAAGTCAGCTGATGCAGATGAAAGCTATTATTACTTTAAGCTGGTTGTGAAGGCCAAATTTTGCTTTAAAGTATTTTCACAATTCAAGCAGCAGGAGTCTTTTAAATTCATAATATACAGTGTATCTTCACTTAAAAAGAAAGCATTGTGATTGAAAGCTCACAGGTAGAGTCAGTCTGGAAGAATCAGTGATATTGTTTGACGATTGAAGAATTTGTTGTGTCAATAGCTGTGTTTCCATTACCCTTCAAATTACGCAAATTGAAATTGAATTGAGAATACGCCCAATGTAAACACGTAAATTTCCCAAAAACTCCCTTATATCGCAAAAAAGTTTTTACGCTCACATGAGGTGGTTTTTCAGGCAATTCGACAAAGGAATATTTCACAAAACTGCAATGGAAACGTTTTTTTTCGCATTTACAGGTCACCTGGTGTACGTAAAAGTTGATAATTCTTTAAAGATGGCGCAGTATGTTTGGACAGAAGACGAGACAGTTCTTTATTAAACTCATAAGACAAAAGAACTAATGGATTCTAAACAACAAAAAATGCCTCAACTTATCAAGACATCGAAGCAGATAGGAGGAAGAAACACCTCATACGTGGCTGCTCCCAAGTATAAGGGGCTTTCCTTTGTCATCAATGCTCGGATAACACGCCTACGTCTCCTTCAAGTAAAAATAGTGGCTGCGATATACTTAAACCTATTAACATCCTTTGCCATGATTTTTGGGACGACTTCTTGAGAAAGGAAAAAATTATGTTTTAGTCACATAACATCAGTTAATGGAAACACTGTCATTTCGCAATAATTTTTTATCGACATTTAGAAAGTATCGCAAAAGTTTTGTGCAAATCTGTAATGGAAACCCGGCTAATGATGTGTCTTTTCTTTTTTTTAATCAGTCATGTATTACCAAGAATAGTCCTGTCATTGACTCAGGCTTATGTTTTTCCTAGACCTGATCACTATATTTTTTCTAGAACACAAAACAAGATTTTTTTGAAGAATGTCCTGGTCGCTCTTGGAAAACTTGGGGGGAAAAAACTAGCAAAAGCACCATAAAAGTATTATAAAAGTGGTCCATATGACTTTTGTACTCTTTTCCTACAATATGATAGCTTTATTTATTCATTGCAGATAGATATTCAGTGAAAATCAGACAAAGCTGTTTTATGACTTCGGAAGTTCACACAGAACGTGTTTTTGAATTCCACTGCTTTGCTTTGTTTGTATTTCTATACAAACATGAGCTAGACATATATGTTTGACTGTTTTGTTGGCGTCTGCATTATAAAAATTCGGCATTTAAGTTAAAAAAAATGTCTCTAAACTTTGCGCTTTTTTCATTCCTCTACTTTGCGTCTCGCTTTTTAAACACAAAAACATGCTCTGTGTGAATGGCCACTGAGAATATAGTTTTCATATGCACTACTTTTATCATATTGTTAATTGCATGGGGAAAAAAGCAGCCAGCATGTTCTACCAAATTTTCCCTTATGTGTTCAATGGAAGAAAGTCATACAGGTTTGAATTGACAGTTGAGGGTGAGTAAATGACTGCATTTTCATTTTTGTGTGAATTATCCCTCTTGTGTAATTCACAGGGAAAGCTGTATGATTACTGGAAGCCCCCACCAGAGGATGAGGTGCCCAGCAGTCCACTGATCCAGTCCCGCATCAAAGCACAAGACACTTCAGAGAGTGCAGAAGAAACTCTGACTGCGGAGTGGAGCAGTACAGAGTCAGACGAAGAAGCTGAGAACAAAGAGGAAGAGGAGGTCTGTGAGGAGAAGATGGAACGAAGCAATGAAATTTGTGTGGAGGACATCAGTGATGTAGAGGAGAAAAGTGACGAGCCAAAGCAACAGCTGATGGAGATACGTGATCATGCAAAGTTGGAAGAAATATCTGACGAAGAGCTGTTTGAAAGTCACGAAGACTTAGAGAATGAGGACGATGATGATGACGATCTCATGAAGAGAGAGGAGGAGCTTCTTAAAGATGAAGAGCCTCATGAAGAAGACAAAAAGCACATACCTGTAGAAGAAAACACTGACGCATTAGAGGAGCTTGAGGACTTGTTAGAGAAAGATAAGGAGCTGTTAGAGATGAAAGAGGAAGGGATTTGAGAGGGGATGTATTTGGATTCGGGGGAGTCTGAGAAAGAATAGTTGAAACTTTCTCAGGTCATTTTGAGAGAATTTTACACCACACCTTTGTTGCTATCCATTAAAATGCACATTATGTAAGGATTTTTGCATTTATAAATAGGTTATTATAGTTATTGTAGTAAAAGTCTTTCAGTGACACACAAGTGATGCATGTAGTTGTTTACATCTTTATAATATATGTTCTGCGTTTACCAGTTGTTTTTACAAGGTTCCTCTCTTTTAAGATATAAGATCTATTATTAAATGTTTGGCCCGTTTCTCTGAAAACATATTTTTATGTACATATATTTAATTTGTTAAAACTTAACATCTATTTGGTAAATGTGCACACTGATAGTTTCAGGATCTGCTCTTTATGCTGCTGTTAAATCTATTCCGTTTATTTTTTTTATAGTTAGCCAAAAACCTAGGCTATCTTTATTCAGACAATACGATTATAGCAGTAAAAGCAAGGGCTTAAATCATTGTCAACTTTTTCTCTAGGTTTCATGGATGTTTAAGCATCCCAATAGGTTTGAGTACCTAGTGGATATAGTGTATTTTTTTATTATTATTTTGTTGATGTTAGCAATCCTGTCTTCCTAAAAAAAAAAGAAAAAAAAAAAAATCACAGTGATGTTTTTCATAAGGATAATTTTTTTAAAAATGCTGCATTTCTTAAAAAGATATAAAATCCTTTGGTTATTTTTTATGAAAATAAATACTTGTTCTGATAAAAAGGTATGTGCGTCTCCATTCACACTCAAGAAGACCAGCCTGGTCTTACAAATGTTTACATCATAATCTTGTACTGTTCATCTCCTCCAAATGGTGGTGGTAACGGAGCAACACGTGTGATTTTAAACAAGAAGACATGCTTCTTACATGGATATTCACAAGTGTGTGTTTTGTAGTGAGCATCAGTCTGTCCTGCTCTTTGATCTATGCAACATCATATTCATTGCATGTTTTAACAGAGCCCTTTGTTTATTATAATTGTGTAAGTGTGCTTTTTCCAATAGATAGCGAAGGAATGCGGTAACTCAAATGTTTTTGGTGTGTTTTTTTTGTTTTCAATAATGCCGTCCGTCAGAAGCGTGTTTGTTGTGAGATGGAGAAGTGGCGCAGGAGGGCGTACAGTAGCTACCTGTGACGAGACGAGGCTCGCGCCGCGGGCACGCACTGCACAGCACAGCGACTATCACAGCTGAGTTCATTCCGCGCCTCTGCTCTTCCTCACGTTCCTTGGCTTTACAGTAACTACTAGCCGATTTTCCTTCGTTTTTGGACGGTTTGTGACGAAAGCCATTTCAGTAAGTAGATTACTTTGATACTGTACACGATTTCTTATTCTTTTTGTGATATTTGTTGTCGGTAATGCATGTACCTTAATAGTGAGTATCGCACGAAAGTGAAGTTCTTTACGACAGATCAGTATGAACAAGTCTCCTACATAATTGTTGAGTGAAGACAACATCATATAGACGACACGAAAAAGCTGAAATTGATAATTTCGCACAGGCGAAACATCAACGTATATGGCAAGCCGCTTTAACATTTATTCCTTAAAAAGAACTGTTTTACTGGTGCTTCATTATTAGAAAGAAATCTAATAGAATCCTCTTCTGTTTTCTATTAAATTAGTCACGAATCCTACTTATTTTTTTAATACCAATCGCTAATCTCAGTAGTGACAAGTAACTATTCCTTTTTTACTGATAACAAATGTTCTATTAGGCTATTTTGTAACTACTTAAATATTTACTAGAATCTATTCCTAATACTAATTGGATAAACACTATTTATTAGACAATACTTTATTCAAAGTGTTATTGAGATTTTATTCTTGCTAGTTAGATTTTTGATTGAACTACCATTCTGACTAGTCATTAAAACAATTAACTAGTAAGAATAATTTTTTTTTACTGATAACAATCAGGATATATACTAATTTCTGCGGAGCCCCGCACATGACATGCAAGAAAAAAAAGTAAATTGTGTGCACAATTTACTATTTAGTTCCCTCGATTTGCTAAATCGTATGCATGATTTACTATTTCATTCCCTCAATTTGCTAAATCGTGCACACGATTTACTATTCGTTCCCTCGATTTGCTAAATCGTATGCATCATTTACTATTTCATTCCCTCGATTTGCTAAATCGTGCACACGATTTACTATCCGTTCCCTTGATTTGCTAAATCGTTTGCATGATTTACTATTTCATTCCCTCGATTTGCTAAATCGTGCACACGATTTACTATTCCGTTCCCTTGATTTGCTAAATCGTGTGCATGATTTACTATTCGTTCCCTAGATTTGCTAAATCGTGTGCATGATTTACTATTTCATTCCCTTGATTTGCTAAGTCGTGACACGATTTACTATTCCTTTCCCTTGATTTGCTAAATCGTGTGCATGATTTACTATTTCATTCCCTCGATTTGCTAAANATTTTTTTATTATGTCTTTTTTTACATCCCCTTATTGTATAGTTATATCTTATATTTTATATTGATCTTGTATAGTTATATCTTATATTTTATATTGATCTAGATTCTTAAGCTCTACTGTTAGTGTTATCTGTATGCACCGGGGGTCTGAGAGTAACGCAATTTTGATTCTCTGTATGTATGTACTGTACATGTGGAAGAATTGACAATAAAGCAGACTTGATACTTGACTTGATACTTGATACTTGATTTACTATTCCGTTCCCTTGATTTGCTAAATCGTGTGCGTGATTTACTATTTCATTCCCTCGATTTGCTAAATCGTGTGCATGATTTACTATTTCATTACCTCGATTTGCTAAGTCGTGCACACGATTTACTATTCCGTTCCCTTGATTTGCTAATCGAGGGAACAAATTAGTAAATCGTGCACACGACTTAGCAAATCGAGGGAATGAAATAGTAAATCATGCACACATTTTTTTCCTGCATGTCATGTGCGGGGCTCTGTAAATTTCTCATAAATACAGACTAATAAAGTTCTAATAAATCTACTAGAAACTATTCGGATAGATATTGGTAACTATAAGAAATAAGTAATGATACATAAATATTTTCTACTAGTAAAACTAAAATATGTACCAACAACAATTAGAAAAGTCAATATCTGAACCACAAATTCCCACAGAATTTGCAATTTGTTACCAGTAAAAACTGAATACCCGGAAGTATTGGGATAGCGACTAGTGGCAAAGTATTAAGAGCTAGCAAACGGTTACAAATAACTAAAGAATATGTACAAGAGAAAATAGAATAGGTACCAGCAACATTTGAAACACATACTAGGAGGAAGTGAATAGTTACGCTAGTAACATAATAATAGATGCTAGTTTATTTCAGGGAATACATGTGAGAATGGCTTGCCATACAATGTAAAATATTTCAAAGAGCAATTCATTAAAAGTTAACCATTAAACTGTGTTAAAGGGCATATGACTGATAGGCTACTTCAGGCTATTGGTACTTGATGTGAAAGAGTGTCAGGAAGACTGTGGACAAGTCTGCGTTTAATCTGATTAATGCACTAAGTATTAGTCACCTGACAGTGAGACTTTTCTGGGCAATTTTTCCTGCCACAAACAGATTTAACGGTCCACGTAAGATGGCATCTGGGAGAAGAAAGTCTTTTAGTGACATAACAGTAATAGAATGT
Source organism: Anabarilius grahami (assembly GCA_003731715.1). Lineage (NCBI taxonomy): Eukaryota > Metazoa > Chordata > Actinopteri > Cypriniformes > Xenocyprididae > Anabarilius > Anabarilius grahami. The sequence goes on along the minus strand of RJVU01057857.1, from coordinate 6,072,809 downwards.
ACCTGTCAAGAATATAACTATATTGAAATGTCTAATAATTGCTTCATAAATATGTGAACACATTATTGACACATAATTCTGAAAGTCTTTAGCTTTTAATTCTGAATCTTTTGCTGAAGCGTTGCCGAACTTATGCTGTCTTTATATAAAATATAACAATTTTAAATGACAAAATAAATGCTCTTTCATGGTATCAAAGTTTAAAGCTCCTCAAATGCTGCATCATTTTACACAGATGCAAAGCAGCATCAGAGCCGTCACTGATATAGAGGCAGATGTGGGTCAAAGCTGCATTTTTACTATGACATTTATGCAGTATTGTTTCAATAATCAGAATTTGGAGCAGATACAGAGCTGCTCAGATCTTCTATAACTCAGCTGTGTAAAGAAGCCTTTAGAGAGGGATTTGTTGCATACTGCCATATGATTTTTCTTCTCTATTATGCTTTTATAGTTAAACAGAATCACATTTTTATTCTCAACTGAAAAAGAGACAGTTGCGCATGTGATTCAGCATCCGGTCAATGACCCAGTGTACAATCGGACACTATCGTTGCTTATCCTCTAGGTCCCATGCATGCAAGAATAACATTTTTATAAAAGACTGCTTTCATAATTTTGCAATCCTCATTCATATGCCAAACATTGATTTAGTTGTTATGCTAATATCTTAAGCTAGCTTTATTGGTCCACCATCTTCTATGAAAAGTTCATTTATTTACTTTCTTTGTAGAATATTGTGGATCATGTTTCAGTGATGATGAACTTGATGGTGGATGTACTGTTGAATTTCTGTGGAAGATTATTAGGCAGATTTGTCTAGATATTCAAAAGACATTGAACTGATCTGTTGTTCTAGATTGCTATTTAATTTAAGATTTTGGATATGCTCCTTCATTCAAGACTTTGCAGGTCATTAATGCATGGAATATAGCATGTTACCATCATTCGATTACATTCATGAAATCATGAATTTAGTGTGCTTGTCGGTGCTGCTCTCTCTTTAGAGGGGACTCGGATGTAAATGTGCTCGACGTGATTGACAGCTGGTTAAAGATGCATGAAGGGTCTCATGCAGTCACTGTTGAGCTGAGCTGCTTGCAGAAACAGAGCTATCGTTTTCTCTCTGCAGCTGCTCGATTCTTGTCACTTGATTCGGTCCATCCTAAAGCCTGATACCATGTACCCTGTTGTACATCTCATCACTTTATTATTAAATGAACTTGCAGCTGATCTTTTATTGTCTGGAATTGGCTTTGGCCCATCTCTACTGCTAGCAGAATAAGAAATAACTGAGTGTTTGACTGATCTCTTTCTGTCTGATGTGACCTCGCAGCATAAGACCCCTGTGCTGATCTGGAGTTGTCGCTGTGGGCTACAGTGAGCGCCTATTGATATGCTTTCATTTGCTTTTTTTATGGTGTTAGTGCTAAGAGATTTTACACTGGGAAGACTTTGCTTCTCATGTGTCTGACCTATTCTTTCTTTCTTTCTTTCTTTCTTTCTTTCTTTCTTTCTTTCTTTCTTTCTTTCTTTCTTTCTTTCTTTCTTTCTTTCTTTCTTTCTTTCTTTCTAGTTCTCATTCTCTCTAGGACATCTGAATAATAATACTGCTGATGGTTGTGTAGTTATAATCCTGTAATGGATTTCATTCATAAACCTCTTACACTTTAACTGGATTCTAGTTTTGAACCAAACTATTATTCAGTCCACACTGTTCTCTGAGCAGTTGTTTAATTCCTGAAACTTTTAGTGATATTTAATACCACATACTGTCATATTTGCTAATGTTTTACTCACATAAATCAACCTCTGAAGGAATTTTTGCACAGACCTTTCAAAGCATATTTTTGTGATTAAAAATCGTTCCCTTATTAAAATCAAGGTTGTACCTTTTACCCAAGGTTTTTCGTCTGTGATTAAGTTTTTTCTAAATGATTTGAGCAAATTATGGATATGGCCTAAACTGTACTACACTCTAAAAAATGCTGGGTTAAAAACAACCCAAGTTGGGTTGAAAATGGACAAACCCAGCGATTGGGTTGTTTTGACCCAGCAGTTGGGTTATAAAAAAAGTATTAATAAATGTTTGTTTATTAAACATATTAATAAAATGTTAATTTCCAACATATTTTGGGTTCATTTTAAGCAAGAAATACAGTCATTTTTAAACAATATTT
>RJVU01057857.1:6038226-6070330 GCA_003731715.1 Anabarilius grahami | reverse complement strand
TCAATGTTGAAAACAGTTGTGTACTTTTTTTTTCAGGATTCCTTGATTAATAACAAGTTCAAAAGAACAGCATTTATCTGAAATACAAAGCTTTTGTAGCATTATACACTACCGTTCAAAAGTTTGGGGACAGTAAGAATTTTTATTTAAATTTTTTTGAAAAGAAATTAAAGAAATTAATACTTTTATTCAACAGGGATGCATTAAATCATTCAAAAGTGGCAGTAAAGACAATTATAATGTTACAAAAGATTATATTTCAAATAAATGCTGTTCTTTTGAACTTTCTATTCATCAAAAAATCCTGAAAAAAAATATTGTACTCAAATATTTTGTACAATTGTACACAATAAATGTTTCTTGAGCAGCAAATCAGCATATTAGATTGATTTCTGAAGGATCATGTGACACTGAAGACTGGAGTAATGATGCTGAAAATTCAGTTTTGATCACAGGAATAAATTATATTTTCAAATATTTTCAAATAGAAAAGTTATTTTAAATTGTAATAATATTTCACAATATTCCTGTTTTTATTTTATTTTTAATTAAATAAATGCAGTCTTGGTTAGCAGACGAAACTTCTTTTAAAAACATTAAAAATCGTACCGATCCCAAACTTTTGAACGGTAGTGTATATATATATATATATATACAGTCAAACCAAAAATTATTCAGACATTTTTTATATATTTTTACTAGTGGGTACAGGACACTATAGTTCATTTATGTAAGTGAGGATAGCAAAATAAAGTAAACTGTGACATATTATACCCAAACATTCTTCATACAGTGGACTACCAGTAAAACTGATAAAAAATTGGAATAAAAATATTAAACAGCACAACTGTTTCAACATGTTAATAATAAGAAATGTTTCTTGAGCAGCAAATCGGCATATTAGAATGATTCCTGAAGGATCATGTGACACTGAAGACTGGAGTAATGATGCTGAAAATTCAGCTTTACCATCACAGGAATAAATTACATTTTAAAATATATTAAAAAAGAGAACCGCTATTTAAAATTATATTAATATTTCACATTATTTAATGTGTTTCTGATCAAATACATGCTGAGACGTCTTCTAAAAACATTAATAAATCAAAGCATCTTTCTCATTGTTTGACTTTTCAGCTTTGCTCTTTGACGTTGTTTCTGTTGTTAGTAGAGAACTGTATTGAGAGCAGAACGAGGGATGCTGATCCGATGAAGTTCTCTGGCACAGTACTGCTGATTCCTGTGCTATAGCAGGTGTGAATTCAAGCACATCTGTGCAGTTATGTTTAAGAGAGTTTGTTTTGTCTATTTCATTTAAACAGAGAGGAAAGGAGTGAAATAGTTTTGAATGAACAAGAATATTGAGACCTAGAAAGCTGGGAATGTTCTTTCTGAAGGGGAGATAGAGGGAAAAGAAAACAGTGCTCATCTGGTGCGTAAGCTTGTTTAATGGAATGAGGGAGAGAGAGTGTGTTTATCCGAGAGAGGGGGAGAAGTCTGGAGTGTTTACAGAAGAGAGGGACTGAGTGTGTTGGAGCCGTGGACGAAGGGAGGCGAACAGTTGGATGCTCAGGCCACTGTCCTCCTAAATCACATCAGACTGAGTGTGCTGAAGCGTGTTTGTGTGTGAGTGTGCTGGTACGTGTGTGTGTGAGTCTGTGACACAATGACTCTTCCTTTTTAAGTAACAGCCATTCTCTTACAGGTCAGTAATGACCAAACAAACCAACAGTAGTAAGCAGGGCTTGACATGAACTTTTTTTGGTTTTCCAAATTTACTAGCCACTCAGCATTTTCACTGGCCACAATTTTGACATCGATACCATGGGGAAACTGCCATATAGATATTTTTGGTATTATCTCATAATTTGGCCGCAGGTATATTAGGCTGCTGTCACTTTAAGACCTGACGCATGGATCCATTATACTGTTACACATGCGTTTTCTTTCTTAACTGTTTACGTTCACTTAAAATATAACTGACTGTGTTTACGTGAATACTCAACAAGACTGTTTTGTGTGTATTTGACTGTTTAAGCGCAATAAACAGCAAAAAAAAAACTCAATTTAGTATTGAGATGCGGCTTTATGTGTGCGCACTTTGGGTGTGAGAACAAAATCTGCGGGAATGAGTAAATATATGCACGATCCGCATAATCCCACGCTGAAATTCAAGCCCTGTAACACCAACAATATTCATCCGGAGCAAATGAAACGAGTTTAGTGAAGGGAGGCAGGTTTGTGTGTGTGTTTATCTGTTGGAGAGATGAGAAAGCGCAGCTGGTATTGTGTATCTATTCTGTGGAAAATTAGTTTTGGAAGTGTTTCAGATATTTCAGCATTGATATATGTCGAAAAATCTATATTTTTGACAACACTATATTGCACTTAGTTTATTATTGCAGATGCCTTTTTAAAAGACTACAATTTAAAAAAGGTATATTATATATAAAATTCAACCCACCAAAGTGGCTTGTGAGAGTGACTGCGTTACACGCCACTGCTAAAATCCACCCGCATTTGCGGGTGTTAATGTCAAGCCCTGTTAGTAAGGATATATAACAGTGTCAATATGGAGAAAAATGTTTTAGAACTAAAGCGGTGATTAGTAGTTTTAATAGATAAGTTTATTAAATTGATCAGGTGAAAAGTATTTGTGATAGATATGTTTATTAAATTAAATGTTTGCACAGTAAATGAAAACTCCAGTGGCATCAGTGGTCTTCATAAAACTGTTTTATTCTATTCTATGTTGAGCCACATTTGATACTACTCACATCGTCTCGATGACCCCTAATACTGGCTGCTTACGGCACTTCATAATTTACTGATGTTAACTTGGATAATTCCTTGTTTAAATAAACAAAATGGTAAATGTCAGATAGGTATGATCTAAATCACTGTCCCTGAATACCAGTGTAATTTTGTATTCAATCTAAGAGTATGTCATGATATAGCGTTGAACACAGAAGCTAAAAGTAAGTCATTTGTAATTTTAACAAGCACAGTTTCTGTGCTATGATGGGGCCTGAATCCTGACTGAAATATTTCATAAATACATATATGTATTTTTTTTTTTTTGCAAGAAGGAGCACAATTGAGCGGCACAACTTTTTCTAGTATTTTAGACATAAATGGAAGGTTTGAAATGGGTCTGTAATTTAACAATTCATTCGGTTCTAGTTGTGGTTTCTTAATGAGAGGTTAGATTAAATGGTCTTGGGACATGACCCAGAGATAGAGACGAGTTAATAATATTGAGAAGAGGCTCTTCTGCTACATTTAACAACTTTTTGCCGGGACACACCAGGCCGACGTTACAGAACTAACGGCGACGAATGCTGACTGTGTTGTCGCCTCTCGTCGGCTGTGCTTTACACAACAAAAGAACTAAAGGCGAGTGTCAACTAGCATGTGCATTCTGCTCCTGCGTGTAATTAAATATCTGTCTATATCAGCAGATATCAATAGTCTATTTTCGTAATTCAAAAAGGGAAACAGAAACTAGGACTGCAGAAATACAAACCGTAAACTAAAGCCACACTTAACGACTAGCTAAAACATTCTAAGACTGAGCTCAACAGACAAAGACTGTTTCCTTCGACTGAAGCCGATTGAAATGCTTACACACGGAATTTAAACAAACACCGACTGAACGCAACTGGCTCTGACTCGGCGCGTTTGGGCATGATCAGTCGTAAGTATCAAATTACATTCAAGCCGCGCTTGCGCTTTTATTCTCGTGCACTGACTAAGCTGAACAGCCAATCAGAGTTCTCTTTCACCAACAACCTGCCCCGACGCCGATTCAACACAGAACCGGTATTGTGCCGAATTCTGACCCCCTGCCAAATTATTACCTCCCTAGTAGGAGGGGTTAGGATTAGGGGTGGGGTTAGGATTAGGCAATCAGGTAGCGACTTCAACGAGGGGGGTAGTAATCTGGCAGGGGGTCGAAATTCGGCACAACACCAGCCCCCATAAACCCCGACGGCGTCCGACTAGAGCCAAAATAAGCCACCCTGCTTTTGATGCAAGGTGAGAGAAGTCAGAGATGAGCTCTGGTTGAGTTNATTCTGACCCCCTGCCAAATTATTACCTCCCTAGTAGGAGGGGTTAGGATTAGGGGTGGGGTTAGGATTAGGCAATCAGGTAGCGACTTCAACGAGGGGGGTAGTAATCTGGCAGGGGGTCGAAATTCGGCACAACACCAGCCCCCATAAACCCCGACGGCGTCCGACTAGAGCCAAAATAAGCCACCCTGCTTTTTTTGTTTTATTTGTGTGATATTTGTGTAAAGTCCTGGCTCTTTTGGATTAGGACTCTCACTATTCAGTTGTCATACATCATAATCACCGGCTTATTATTCAACGCAGTCACCTCAGACAGAGCTCAGGATTAAAGGCCTGAAAGGTCGGTGTCATTGGACAAGGCGCTGCCTTTGATCTTCGCTTGACGCATCTCTGGGTGTCCATGTGCTTTGTGCATGTGTCACTCAGACTTTTTTATATTTGAAAAGAAGACTTCATTTCTATTAAGGTAACCTTTTAGTGCCACAGGGTGCACTGGTTTCCTTTTAACGTGCCCACGTTCCTTTGTTCCGTGCAAACATGAGAATCTTGATAGTAAGTTGTCCTTAGGCGCTATGGGCAGAGAACCACAGTTAAATTGTGTTATTTGAGAAACCTGATTTAGCTACAGCGTCAGTACACGCTTCACCTGATCACCTGTCAGCTTAACTATGACATCAGCACTGACTAGTCATATCTGTACCTGTTTTAACCGTCTTGCTTTTTCTTGTTTTGCAGAGTGAACCGCTTGAGGGAAGGACAGCTGTTTTACTTTTTAGTGAAGAAGAGTAAAACAACAGCATTTGTGCACACCAGAGGAAAGAGTCTTAAGAGACGGCCTGAGTGACTTCCTGCTCCCTTAAGAGGGGGGGGTGAGCGGCGGTCTTGTGGTACTCACTCACCCCTCCTGGTAAGACTGAAGATGATGACCCATAGTGCATGGCTGCTGTTCCTGCTGTTGCTGTGTATTGTGTCCACTCTGTGGGGTTACCCCTTCAGACCCCCACTAGACCTGGATGTGACCCCCAGAACTACGGTCTTCTCCAACGGTATGATACAAATTATGTTTTTTATTCTACTGCATTGCGCTTATATTCTGGATTTATCTGCTTGCATGTACATAGTATGCGTCATCAATAATTTGTGTATTGAATTTGCTCTTTTAATACCACTGTCTTTCTATATTAGTACAAACCTGGTAAAAATTACTGGAGGAAAGTCTTGTTTTGCCCTTCAGGTGGGCGTTCCTATAAGGACGTGACGTCATGTGAAAACAATGAATTAAAGTCCCTATGAAAATTATCCCATAATTTTCTCCCCCTTAAGCCATCCTAGGTGTATATGACTTTCTTCTTTCAACCAAACACAATCAGAGTTATATTAAAAAATATCCTGGCTATTCCAAGCTTTATAATGGGAGGGGAGTGAATGGTGCCATTTTTTTTAACCCCAAAAAGCGCATCCATCATAAAAGTAATCCATACGGCTCCAGGGGGTTAATAAAGGCCTTCTGAAGAAAATCTCTAGTTTCCGGTACAGCCCTCAATACATGTCAACTCTCTCGTGAACGCGCGGACGGTCATTACCGGAAGCCAGAGATTTTAGTCTATAAAGTTATAAATATGGATATTTTTCTTACAATAATGCATAGCTTCGCTTCAGAAGGCCTTTATTAACCCCCTTTAGCTGTATGGATTACTTTTACTTTTTCAAGCCATCATAGGTGTATGTGACTTTCTTCTTTCAACCAAACACAATCGGAGTTAGATTAAAAAATATCCTGGCCCTTCCAAGCTTTATAATGGGAGTGAATAGTGCCTTTTTTAACCCCAAAAAAGCACATCCATCTATGATAAAAGTAATCCATACGGCTACAGGGGTTAATAAAGGCCTTCTGAAGAAAATCTCCGGTTTCCGGTAACGGCCTTTACTGGAGGCCAGAGATTTTAGTCTATAAAGTTATAATGGATCATTTTCTTACAATAACGCATCGCTTTGCTTCAGAAGGCCTTTATTAACCCCCTTTAGCTGTAATGGATTACTTTTACTTTTTCAAGCCATCATAGGTGTATGTGACTTTCTTCTTTCAACCAAACACAATCGGAGTTAGATTAAAAAATATCCTGGCTCTTCCAAGCTTTATAATGGGAGTGAATAGTGCCTTTTTTTAACCAATAAAAAGCGCATCCATCCATAATAAAAGTAATCCATACGGCTACAGAGGGTTAATAAAGGCCTTCTGAAGAAAATCTCTGGTTTCCGGTAACGGCCTTTACTGGAAGGTAGAGATTTTAGTCTATAAAGTTATAAATATGGATATTTTTCTTACAATAACTAATCGCTTCACTTCAGAAGACCTTTATTAACCCCTTGTAGCCGTATGAATTACTTTTATGATGGATGGATGCACTTTTTTGGGCTTCAAAAAAATGGCACCATTCATCAAAGCTTGGAAGAGCCAGGATATTTTTTAATATAACTCAGATTGTGTTTGGCTGAAAGAAGAAAGTCATAAACACCTGGGATGGCTTGAGGGTGAGTAAATTATGGGATCATTTTCATTTTTGGGTGAACTATCCCTTTAAGTGTTGTGATGTATTTCCAAGTGAAACGGAATATTGAATAGAGGGCAGGGTTTTATTTTAGCGCACCTCCTCTCCATCCCTCGCTCATAGCAGACTGACGGTTGGATGGGAGTGTTTAAGGATATTCAACCCATGCAGTCAAACTGACGTAATCAGAGAAGGAAAACCATTCCAGAGTGGAAGCACTTTTTCAGATTGTGGATTAACACGACAAACAAATTTTTTCTGTGTATTAACTTGCACAGATTTAAAGACTAGTAATGTGCGCTAACAAAGTAAATAGGGTTCATTTTGATTTCATGACGACTTTAAATATGATAACGATTCAGGACCATGGTAAAATAAAAAAGTGTAATCGTTCATGTGTCCATTAGCATCACTACTGTGGCACTACAGTACTTTTCTGAGGGGATCTCAATGGTTAATTTTCAAGTAAATAAAAATGGCTGCTCAGGCAGATGCAGAGAATTGGCTTTGTGGATACATGAGGGGGAGTGGGTTCATGGACTGTTTATAACTATATACTTAATCATTCAGATGTAAGCAAGGGCTCTATCACAGCCGTTTAGATGACTCGCTGCTTGCCAGCTTGAATTTTGTATCTCTCTTCACTGTTGAACAATAAAACCGCTTTCTCTCACATCTGTGAAGCAGAAATGCTGGAGAGAAGGCATAATAAGTCAACCCAAGGTTTGCTTTATCGCCAGTGTTTCGTTACACAATTGCAGAAAGGTCAGAGAGCTAAGAGACTTGAGGCCTGTGTTGAGTGTAAAAACACTGAGAGAGCAGCAGGTTCACTCTCCAAGAGTCTTCCTACCTTTCCCTGCCAGGTCAATGACCTAGAGAAGGAGCATTGCAGCAGATTTTCAATGCAGAAGATAATCGTAAACAATGTTACTTGCATTAAATAACTAATTATGTTAAATTTGTGGAAAGCAACATATTATTTACTATCTGTTACTTTTTCTGACCTTCAGATGATTGAAACTCTCTTCCAGTACAGTAATGCTTTGCTTGGTCTGCAGTTTTTTTTTCTTTAAAATTGAGTTATTTGTTGTGAATAAGTTAATTGAGTTCAAAACATACCATGTTACTCATTCATTACTTCCAAATGACTCAATTATGCATTCATAATCAGCTGTTGTTGTATGTTATTTTTGTAACAAATTAAAGAACACAGACGCAGCCGGATCATTTTCATAATGACCAACACAATCTACCAAGAGCAGCACAAATTAGCGTCTGGTTTAAGTCATGCTTCTTTGGGGCGGTAAATAATGGGGCAAATACCAGTGAATTGACTAGCGCAAACCTTAGTAAATCACCTTGAATGATTAATTTAAATACTCTCCTCCCATAAATTTTGCGTCTGAAAGGGAAACTCATACAAATGCATATGCAATAAGGTCAGCCGCAAAAATAGCCCTGTCCACACCTTTTCAGCACTATTTTTTCACTGCATGTCTTTAGTAAATCCTGCAGTAGTTTTTTAATGCCCAAAGAGGGTTTGCGCTGGCGCAAGCTGTTAGTAAATCTGGCCCAATATGTTCTGATTGGTTGCGGTTGTGTTGTGTCAAGCATTGTGCAACCTCAATGTGTATACATTTATTATATTTTTATTGAAATACATTATTATGGTACTTATAAACATGACCCATTTGGGCCTGGGGTCCTCCGGTAAAAATCGTTTTCCGGGGGTGAAATTCACATTTTTGGCGGGGTTACCCTGGTAAAACTCGAATTCCAGGGGCTAAATATCCCCTGGATATATTTGGGGTTGCTTCAACCTGCGGCAACAGTGTTAAAGTAGCCCAATTCCGCGGGAAAATCGCAGACTTGGCAACACTGCCCGTTACCTTGCATAAAGCGCACAAGCTGAGAAAGCTGGAGCTGCTAAGAAAAAACCAAGTGGCTAGAGACTCGCAAGACCATAATCCATCCCTCCATACATCAGACAGATCTTTTCATCAAGTTACTTAGCAGCTTCTACTGCACTTACAAAAACCAATGAGCTCATCTCTCCTCATCATTTAATCTAGCATCCCTGTGCAGGCATGAGCTCAGATTATCACTGTGAGCGGAAAATAAGATGTCAATTAATCAGAGTTAATATCAAACCCCTGCTCAGCAACAGGCAAGAGATGAAAGTGTGTAAAAAGGAGAACATTAATCTGTAGTGTTCTTGGCTCACTTGGTGCTCTAAGTGAGATAAGACATGACCAAAAGAAAAAATAAACCTTTTAAACCTTAATAAAGCGAGTCAAATTGACCCGACAGGCTGTTTTTAAAAATGTTTTATCAATTAAATTATTTATTTATTTTAGATTTGGTGTATTCCTCAAAAAACTTGTTTCTGACACTCTTCAGTGTCATTTTCATTTCTTTTTTTTTGGTCATAGGATTGAAAGAAATAAAATGTGTGTATCACTACCCTAAGACTGTGTAAAGGTGGTCAAAATTATCTGTATTCATTTTTTCTTTTTTGATATGTTTTTGTCAATAGTAATATTTATTTTCTTAAAACTCCATGTATTACTCAAAAAGCTGTTGTGACTTTTTTGGTCTGAGCCAAGAATTTTAGTAACACATCTATATGTGTGTGTGTGTGTGTGAGAGAGAGTGTGTGATATACTGTATATTGCATAAAATATTTTTTTCAATCAAAAATACCAATATTTTCTTAGTCAAATACACTGTAAATTCTAACAAGTTCAGTTTACTTAAAAAAAGTTTGGAAACCGATTGCCTTATTTTTGCAACGCAAATTTAAAGGGAAAACTGAAGTTAAGTTAATAATCTATTAAAAGTAAAGAAATCTAACTCTTCCCAAGTAAATTAAGTAATAAATATCAAGTTAGTTTAATGTCAATTCTAGTTAACATACTCTAGAATATTTACTAATCTTACTTAAGATTTAATAGTAAGATTACACGAGAAATTCCATGTAACTAACAGTGTTATATTGTGTTCTGCAAACATCTTAAATACTATTATTCTCAACATGGCTTTAATCTGCCATTTTATGCTACGTAGACTTAAAAAACTATGTGCAATCGGTTTCCACATTTTCTTCAAGTAAAGTGAAAGAAGAATAGTATGTTGTACTGACAAAAGCTTTGTTAGTATAGTTCACTTACACGAGAGTACTACTAACTAAAAGAAGAACTGTAGAGAGTACCTAATTTACTTTAAATAAAATTTTATTGTCACCATTGTTGTGGTTTGCATGCTGAATGTTGAGATCTGTGTGTGGCTCAAGTGTGGCAAACTTTTTAAAACATTTCTACTGAATACGAAAATTAAACATCTAACTAAACAACATTCAGTTAGAAATCAGATCATCTCTTAAAAATAATCTTATTATTACTTCCCTTCCTTTGAAACCACAAACAATGATTTCTTGATGCATGGCTGCACCAAAATGGAGAGAATTATAAAATCTTTAACAAAGTTCCAAGTGCCCAATCAAAGGGAACATGAATCACCATCATGGTAAGTAACAAAATAAATAAATAAATAAAAAAAAACTTTTTAGGAAAATCAACATCAAACTAATTGATCTTAACTTGGGATTTCTGAGTAAACAAGCCATTAATACACTCTAAAAAATGCTGGGTTAAAAACAACCCAAGTTGGGTTGAAAATGGACAAACCCAGCGATTGGGTTGTTTTAACCTAGCGGCTGGGTTAAATGTTTGCCCAACCTGCTGGGTAGTTTTATTTAACCCAAATATTGTTTAAAAATTACTGTATTTCTTGCTTAAAATGAACCCAAAATATGTTGGAAATTAACATTTATTAATATGTTTAATAAACAAACATTTATTAATACTTTTTTTGAATAATATTTAAACAATAAACATTTATTAAATTTCTTATTAATTAATGCTCATCTTTTTGATTATTATTGTTGCCTCTAGTAATTATGAGTCTGATTTTTAATTTCCAACCTATTTTGGGTTCATTTTAAGCCAGACATATAGTAATTTGTAAACAATTGTCGGGTTAAATAAAACTACCCAGCAGGTTGGGCAAACATTTAACCCAACTGCTGGGTAAAAACAACCCAATCGCTGGGTTTGTTCATTTTCAACCCAACTTGGGTTGTTTTTAACCCAGCATTTTTTAGAGTGTAGACAGCAAGAATAGCTTTTACTTTTATTTCACCGAAGTAGATCCATTCTGCAAACATAACGTTGAATCCTCAGTCCGTGTGATTCTGCACTGTGTGGAGGGATGTCTTGGCATGTCTTGAAAATTTTTTGTAATTTTACTCAAATTACATTAGTTATGGGAACTATCTGTTCTAAAATTTCAGCAACAATTACAAATTTGTAGTACAGTCAACATTTTGGTTAAAAGCAAGTAAACATACTAGTGTTTTTATAGTAAGGAATACTATTTGAATTTACAGTGTGTTTGTATATAATGACCGCTAAAGTGTATAATTGGCTATATAAAAGTTTATAATTGATATAAAAATAGCCATGTCGCATAACAATCCATGCTCTCTTTCTTCTTACATAAAATCATTCAATGTTTTTATTCAGAAATTACATTAATGGATATTTTTAATACAGTTTATCTTGAGGAAAATATAAGAATCTTTTTATCAAAAATCAAACTGAAAGATTTTATAATTATTATTATTGTTGTTATTGTTATCTAAATTTTTTTATTGATTTGTTTATAAAGATAATATTGTTAATTTTTGTTTTTATCATTTTTAATTTTAATACCTCTGAGTTTGCAGTGAATATACTGTTGATGCTAATATGGTGTAAATAATAATAATAATAATGAATATTTTATTGCTATTTATTTATGTATTTATCAAACACTATGTACAGCTATTCTGTCATTATTGCAAATTAAACCCTGGATGTTGACCCTTCCCTGGGAGTTTGATTGACAGGCGATCTAACCAATCATAACGCCGAATCCACTGTAATGTTCGACAAAGCAGTCAGGGGATTTAGTAGATTAACGTTGGTAGACTTGAACTTGAGAAATGGTGTAATGCTGACGTCTTTCCGCGGTTGAAACAACATTCCTTCTGGTGTTCATTCATGTTTAGTTGATGCTATAAATTACTAGTAGAAAGAGATGATTAAGTTTTTAATACAGATGTATGGTTTTGCAGAATCTTGCTGAAAAACCATTGTCTTGTACATAATCACCCGTCAGTATCCATTTAATTTGGACTGTATGTCTCAGGAACCCCAAAGCAGATACAGAGTCAGTATCCTGCACCTCTAAAAACAATGATTACCTCTCTCTGAGGCTGCTTAATCATTAATAAGTTCAGAGAGCTCTGTACTTTACACCCTAGTAACCCTCAGAGACATGAGACAGAGTCTAAATAGTGACAGGCTACCTGAGGGAGGACAGTGTAAATTATCTTTGCACTGTATGTTTTGTACTCCTCAAAGACACACTGAGCACACTCATTATGCTTCTGTTAAATATCAAAGCTCACACTGCTGTGAAACTGCATGAAGTGACTGGTTGAAACATGACGGTGAACGCTGAGTTCCTCGCTAGTTCTCGGGAGACCTTCACTTGTTTATTTAGCAAATACAAAGTCTCTCTCACACAACACATGCACAAGGCCACTGGGACGACAGACTGAATCATGTCGTGCATGTCATATTGATTTGTTAATTAGTTCATCTTTTCAGTTCAGGAGACAGAGGAAGGTGTGTGTGTGTGTGCAGACTAGATGGGAGTGTCTTAAGTAAATGCACTAATGTAATGTCAGTTGTTAAGGTCTGATGTTAGTCATTCTGCTTTTAGCGTTCGATTGCATATTCACTACATGGCTAACTGCATGTTGACATATCCTTCTAACTGAAAGGTTCAGTTAGGCCCTTAATTCCAGTGAAGACAGATTTTAATGTTACAGATTACAGTGATATTCTAGAGAATTTTGAGCTTCCAACTTTGTGGCCAGAGTTTGGTGAGAGGATCTTATCTCTGAATCCATGTTACATCATCTACTGGAAAAGAAGAGAGATTTTAGAGTGGATAAAGCCTCTTAATACTAATGGTTTTGAAATTAAATGTTTGAGAAATTGAGATACTTTTGACCATAGAGGATATTTTCATATTGCATACTTGAAGCGGATAACTATACACTATAGAAATAAGTATTTTATGCTCTCCAAAGCTGTATTTATTTGCTAAAAAATACAGTAAAAATAGTAATATTGTGAAATATTATTATAAATTAAAGGATTAGTTCACTTCTGAATGTTCTGAAAATTTCCTGATAACTTACGATCGGTCATTTTCTAAAAAAATAAATAAAAAAATGTATACTTTTAACCACAAATGCTCGTCTTGCACTGCTCTGCGATGTGTCACACATTACGTAATCACGTTGGAAATGTCACGCATGACGTTGGCGGAAGTACAGAGCAAGTGTTTACAAAGCGAACATGCAAAGATTAAGTCAAATGGCCTTTACAAAAAAAGGTAAAACAATGATGTTGGACAATTTTAAAGTTGGAGGAGAAAATGAGAAGGAGTTTTTCGCCCTCCCGCGGTACTTCCGCCTACGTCACGCATGACCTTTCCAACGTGATTAGAAAATGACAGATAGTTTCTCAAGACAAGACATTTATTCCTCCTCTGGGATCATGTAGAGTCCTTTAAAGCTGCACTGAAACTGCCATTTGGACCTTCAACCCGTTGAACCCCAGTGAAGTCCACTATATGGAGAAAAATCCTGGAATGTTTTCCTCAAAAACCTTTCTTTTTGACTGAAGAAAGAAAGACATAAACATCTTGGATGACATGGGGGTGAGTAAATTATCAGGAAATTTTAATTCTGAAGTGAACTAATCCTTTGAGATAGATGTTTTCTAGTGTATATATATATATATTAGTGTATAATATATCAGACTAGAAAACATATATATATATAAATAATTTAGTCCTGTGATGCAATCTGAATTTTCAGCATCATTACTCCAGTCTTCAGTGTCACATGATTCTTCAGAAATCATTCTAATATGCTGATTTGAGAAACATTTCTTCTTATTATTAATGTTGAAAACAGTTGTACTGCTTATTTTTGTGGAAACGGTAATGCATTTTTTCAGGATTGTTTGATGAACAGCATTTATCTTTGTCATTTTTTGATCAGTTTTAATGAATCTTTGCTGAAAAAAAGTATTAGTTTCTTTATAAAAATCTTACTGACCCCAAACTTTTGAAAACTAGTGTATATTGTGAGTTTCTTGTAAGCAGTGTTGTGTATTGCAGTGGATGACAAATAAATTATGCTACAGTCAGATGGTGTTTCTTATAGTGGGTGAGTCATTTTGGTGGGCTGCTGCCTCACCTTACCTGTCTCAATGGTTGGATTATACTTCATCCAGAGAACAGGACATGCTAGTATTGTTCTGTTGCGTCATTGTTACACCACAATAGATCTTATACCAGACTGAAATACATGAATCTGTGGTAAAAGAAGCAGGAGAGTGTATCAGCTGTCTTTGTTCTGAGATGTTTTTTAGGGTCATCACTATATTGGATGTTTGAATAACAATGAAATGCCTGTTTACACCATTTTTTTATTCCCTGAAAATTTTGATAGAACATTCTTTAAAAATTGTTATGGTGGTTGCATTGAACAATAATGTCAGAGGGTTATACCATGGTATTGAATGATTACATATACCAGTGTATTTAAATGTAAGAGAGTTGTAATATCATCTGTTTCACCACATCAAACAGACTCTTTTATGTTTTTAGAGTTGTTAGCCTGTTTTATGTATTTAGTCTATTCAATTGGTTTATTTATTTTGAGTTTATCTATGTATCGATGGGAATGGCATAACAATTCTGTCAATAATGACTCACCCTCATGTCGTTCCACACCTGTAAGACCTTCGTTCATCTTCGGAACACAAATTAAGATATTTTTGATAAAATCCGATGGCTCAGTGAGGCCTGCATTGACAGCAAGTTATTTACACTTTCAAACACCCAGAAAGGTACTAATCAGTGAATTTCAGTAAACGAGGCTTCGTTACGTCATAAGTGTTTTGAAATTTCAATGGTTCACATGACTTTGCCAAACCACTGATTCAAAACAAAAGATTCGTAAAGCTTCAAAGCTTCATGAATCAGTGTTTTGAAATCGCCCATCACTAGATATCGTTGAATAAAGTCGTTATTTTGTTTTTTTGGTGCACAAAAAGTATTCTCGTCACTTCATAACATTAAGGTTGAACCACTGTAGTCTCATGATCTGTTTTAAATATGTCTTTAGTAGCTTTCTGGGCGTTTGAATGTGTTAATTATCTTGCTGTCAATGCAGGCCTCACTGAGCCGTCAGATTTCATCAAAAATATCTTAATTTGTGTTCTGAAGATGAACGAAGGTCTTACAGGTGTAGAACGACATGAGGGTGAGTAATTAATGACAGAATTTTCATTTTTGAGTGAACTAACCCTTTAATCTACGCTGTGTTAAAGGAATGGTTGATTATGATTTCACTTTTTTAACTTTAGTTAGTGTGTAATGTTGCTGTTTGAGCATAAAGGGAGATATTTTCTTTTAAAGAATTCTCTGTTTAAGGACTACAACAAATGGCTAGTTGGGACTACAACGAGCTTCTTCTCCGGTTTGTGACATCACTAACCCTAACATTTACATAAACCGTGCCCCCAAGAACATGTAACAAAGTGGGTGATGCCATGTTATTGCAATACAGTACGTAACACAAATGCAATAGCATGTCATAAAAAAGGATGAAAACATGACAAGTTAGAACCGTAATTAAACTAAAATATACCTGTTCTATCTTCATGCAGCATATATTCTCTGGCTCTGTAGGATCTTACAACATTTCCCACACGAGCGATTTATAGATTATCATGACAGATTATGCTAATCAATGACTTTAGGATATCCCACATCAGCTACATAAATTAAGCAACTAAACATTCAGAAACGTCCTGTTGAATTCTACATGTAGTCACTTCTTCTTGAGTCTTTCCATCATTGTCCGACATTTTCAGTGAGTCTGCGTGAGGTAATTGGTGCTGCTAACAGTACTATGTGCTGAAAGGAGCTCTTGAAACTCCGCCCTCTTCTTGAGAGCAGCATCTCATTTGCATTTAAAGGGACACAAACCAAAACAGAGCGTTTTTGCTCATCCTCAAAAAGTAACAAATTTAACATGCTATAATAAACGATCTGTGGGGTATTTTGAGCTAAAACTTCACACACTCTGGGGATATCAGAGACTTATTTTACATCTTGTAAAAGTGGCATTATACCACCCCTTTTAACATTATTACAGCCAGCATTTGTTATTAGTGTTAATGGGGTTGGAACAACAGCACTCTTTGTTCTTAGCATTTAGTTACACAGTTAAGCGATAAATTGTAGATTTCTGAACTGAGTTGTAGAACAATATGGGGATATTATACCAAAATTTAAGGCCCAAAATATTACCATTGTATTTCTGTATAAAACAATAGTATTAGCATTGTATCATGTCCAAAAAGATGGTAAAAAAAAACTGGTTTATAAGCAGTGTTACTAGTTACTAATTATATCTTCAACAATATAATTACTGTACTAATTACTCTCTCCAAAAAGTATTGCATTACTTATTACTAATTACTTTCTAAATCTCATATCAAACTCAACCAGTTGAACAACACAAGGATAGTCATGAAACTGCTCTTTTAATTCTTTCAAATAAATAATATAAAATTGCATAAATTATTATTGAACTGGGGGAAGTATTTAAAGGTGACATTAAAAACATATGTTAAATCCACTATTGTTTTATATAGAATTGTTCTATACAGTATTTAATGTAATTACATCAGAAGTAACTGTAATGAAATTACAGTAAAGTTAAGAGTAATCCCTTACTTTACTTTTTCAAGGAAAAAGTAATTAAATTACAGTAATTAATTGCTTAGTGATGCATTACACCCACTACACTGTTTATAAGTGGAGCTGCACTGATAATCCCAAACTTTATGTTGGAAGAACATTATGGAGGTTGAAGCCAAACTCAGTCCCACCAAATAAACTCATTGTCTGTCTGTTTAGTTTGCCAGTTTTCAATGATTTCCATCAGTTCCTTGTAAGATCCCATGACCATGTTGAACAGACAACCATTTGTGCTTTAAAATCTTGAGAAGCTCTATTTGAGCAATCGGGAAAACAAGTAATTCCGGTTTTGGGAAATAAAAGCGTTCCTCCACTCTGCACTACCATGTGTCTGAGAATGACAAGCACTTTTAGGTCGTGTGGTTTGTGTCTGCGTAATAGCAGGCCTGTAGACTAATGTCAGTCAGGTTGCTGGTCTGGTTGGGATGGGCGTTGCTTCATGCTGGGCCGCTGCCATTTTTACACATCTCTTGACATTTGTTTGAAGTTCAAAGCTTCTCTGCTCACCACAACGCAGGAATATTGTGGATGTCTCTGTGCTGTGCTCACGTAAACCTTGGTTATGTTTGAGTAACCTTGGCTTGTAATTTGTTTATCGTTTTGAACTTCTGTTTGTGTTGAATCTGATGCCTAGTGGCAAAGTACAACCAACATGTGATGTGTCAGTATGACAACGTTCAATATGTGTAATGTCTTTTGTGACCAGACATCTTTTACAGTGGTACACTAATAATTTGTGCAAGTCTCAGCCCAATTGGGCTCTGTGGGTTTTAGGTTGCCCTTATGCTTCTCCAGGATAACACTGCCCACTGAAACGTGACAACTGAATGATATCTGGAGGACTGCGGGAAACACATTTTGTCATCTGATAGTGAATCAATCTGTTCTGTTAACATTGTTGGCTTTGTTCTGAGGGGGTGGAGGGTGATGATATTAAGAAGAGAGATGACAGCAATTGGAAAAGAGCACAGAGTGGATCATTCTGCTATTTAACTTTGAGCCAGCGGATTAGACTTACGGCTTTTCTTAAGGTTCAAGAAATTGGTTTGATAAATTAAATCTTCCAGTCTCATGACCTCTTGCCCACTAATTATTATTTGATGATTCTATGACTGTTCAGCAGAAGCAGAGTTTTGAAGCAAGACCACCATAGACTCTGAAGGGAACATTCAGAGTAATGGTTGAGTGATAGGTTATGTTTTTTCTTCTGTTGTTGATTTTTAAATTATGACATTCACCCAAAGAGGTCACATTTTGTCTGGTTAGCATTGTCAAAATCCCTTTAAAGGGGATCTATTATGCCCTTTTTTACAAGATGTAATTCAAGTATAACAAATACACACATCATTATGTCAAAAACACACAAAGTTCACATAAACATGTCTGTAAACGTAAACAGCAAGTAAAGAAATTGTATGTGTATATTAGACCTGTGTATTAAAATGAAAGCAGCGTAGTATACGTTACCTACTGCTATATATGCTGTTAATATGAATCAAACAACAAAAGAAAAACAGAAAATCACACACTGCTCTTGATTGAACATAGCGGACTTTGTACAGCTCACTCAGGGCGGGGTCTATGCTAATAGGGCAGAGTCCGTCAGCAGTCGTGGGTGGGGCCTAAGCATTTGTGACATCACTAAGCTGCTATGTGCAAACGGCTTGTTTGAAACACTGCTTATGATTTAGGGGGATTAAAAAAAGAGGAGTGGGTGGATTTTTACTATTATAGGGTGGTTGTGTACACACACTGCCGACACACATTTATGTTTAAACACCATGTAAAAGTTAATTTTGCTCAATAGGTCCCCTTTAAGCCAAGTCAGTTGGTGGCTATATTCATAATGCTTTTTCTAGCCATCAAAGAACAGCCCCTATCTTCTTGAATTAGGAAAGCCCGAAATCTATTGTTTGACAAATTAAATTTCAATTTCAAATCAAGAATACAGTCTGATAACCATAATTTTTATCTCAACCCATGCAAACAAACAAACAAACAAACAAAAAAATCTGTTTTTTTTTGGCTGTTTCAGCTATTGCTAGTGCATTCAAAAGTAACTGGCAAATGGCTGTCTGTAAGGGCCCGTTGACACCCAAAAGAACATTAACTGTTTATAAACTATAACAATATTAGCATCCACACTAACAGATTGTTACATCCACGTCAGTCCCGAACTCCATTTCCAAGTATCTTCCTTTACATTTTACATTTTTACATTTATGCATTTGGCAGACGCTTTTATCCAAAGCGACTTACATTGCATTATACTATACATTTGTATCTTGAGTATGTGCAATCCCTGGGATCGAACCCATGACCTTGGCATTGCTAGCGCCATGCTCTAACCATTGAGCTCCTGTTCCTGTATTCACTCCCATCATCAGTCTTCCCGCCATCTCCCCGGATTCCCTGCACCTGTTGTTCCTCGTCAGCACTCCCTTTAAGTTGGACTCACTCCCTGCACTCCTTGTCCGTTCTTGTTGTTGTTTAATGTGTGTGAAGCTGTTTCCATTCCTGGATTGTTAATAAAGCCCATTACTTTGTGGATTTCCATATTCGCCTCGTCTTTACAAGCAGCACACGTAACAGAAGAACGGACCTAAAACCGCTGAAGGAAATCTACAAGAAAGAAGATGGGCTTATTCTGTGTCTCAGAGGCTCCAGCTCCTCCCGTACTTCACATGCCAGATTCTGCCAGGAATCGCCTCATTGGGCTACTTCAGGACGGCAGTTCACTGGAGAGGTATGTGGAGGAGTTTGTTGAGTTGGCTTATGTGACGAATTGGCCAGATGCTTGTTTAAACGCCCTTTTTCTGGAGGGACTGGACGAGAGCACAATCCGTTTTGATGAACCTGCCGATCATTTATCCTTAGACGATACCATTAATTTGATTTTGTATTTAAATGGTTCTAAGTTATCGAAGAGGTTCCGGATATGGCGTGCAATTCTCGTCCAATTCCCCCAGAAACACGGGCGGCCTGGCCAGTTCGTCCATCTCCATTTTCCTCCGCATGCCCCTCCAGTGAGCTTTTCCCCAGTGTCATTCCAGACCCACATAACTCCGCTGGGTCCGGAAGGCCAAACAGCCCAAGTTCCCTGAGTTTTCTGCCCCCGTGCAGTCCAAGTTTCCTGAGTTTTCTGCCTCCGAGCAGCCCAAGTTCCCTGAGTTTTCTGCCTCTGTGCAGCCCAAGTTCTCTGAGTTTTCTGCCTCCGTGCAGCCCAAGCCTCCAGTAAAGCCTGCCGCCGAGCAGCCCAAGCCTCCAGTAAAGCCTGCTGCCGTGC
This sequence comes from Anabarilius grahami, assembly GCA_003731715.1. Classification (NCBI taxonomy): domain Eukaryota; kingdom Metazoa; phylum Chordata; class Actinopteri; order Cypriniformes; family Xenocyprididae; genus Anabarilius; species Anabarilius grahami. Next base: position 6,050,465 of record RJVU01057857.1, on the reverse strand, counting down.
AGACCAAGTCTTCCGAGTTTCCTGCTGCTAAACCCGCTCCAGTGCCAGTAGGGCTCTTCATTTAATTTGAGGGGATGAACTGGACCCCAAATTCTTGACCCCGCTCCAGCCGCCGCCGAGCCAGTAGCTCCATGCGCCGCCGAGCCAGTAGCTCCAGCCTGTCCCGAGCCCGCTCCAACCGCCGCTGAACCCACTCCTGTAACCCACGAGCCCTTCAAACCCCTGAGTCCCCCCCCCCCAATTTTTTTTTGGGGGGGGAAGGGTACCTGTGGGTGGGGAAGGTGAGGGTGGGCTCGGAGACCCGCCGTGGCCCTCCCTGGCTCCAGACCCGCCTTGGCCATCCCTGGCCCCTGACTAGCCATGGCCGCCCTCGGCCCATGACCAGCCATGGCCACCCACAGCTTCAGACCCGCCATGAGGGCCGAGGACCTAGTACCGCCCTGGAGACCTCTGCACCTGCCTGCACCCCCCGCACCTGCCTGTAGGTCTCCAGGGCGCCCACCCCCCTAATGTTACCCCCTAAAGGTAATGTTACATCCACGTCTGTCCCGAACTCCATTTCCCAGTATCCTCCTGTTCCGCGCACCTGTCTTCACTCCCATCATCAGTCTTCCCACCATCTCCCCGGATTCCCTGCACCTGTTGTTCCTCATCAGCACTCCCTTTAAGTTGGACTCACTCCCTGCACTCCTTGTCCGTTGTTGTTGTTGTTTAATGTGTGTGAAGCTGTTTCCATTCCTGGATTGTTAATAAAGCCCATTACTTTGTGGATTTCCGTATTCGCCTCGTCTTTACAAGCAGCACACGTAACACAGATAATAACATTGTTTATTAACCGCATTCTCCAGTTATGTTGTCTGACACTTGCTCCGGCGCATAAGTGCTCAACGCTTCAAAATCAGGTGGATTCTGATTGGCTTGTCAATGTTTGTATCATTCATCAGCTGGAAAAAAAATCGTTCTGAAAGTGTTTCCTATAATATCTGTCATGAACTGCTCCGAGACACGAAGAATGAAGATCCAAACGCAGTATTTATTGAAAGGGCAATCCACAATCGAAGTAGTGATGGATGATTTCGAAACACTGGTTCTTGAAGCTTCGAAACCTTTACGAATCTTTTGTTTCAAATCATTGGTTCGGAGCGTGTTTCAAACTGCCAAAGTCACATTATTTCAGTAAACGCGGCTTCGTTACGCCATAACTGTTTCGAAACGTTTCAAAATTTCAATGGTTCACCACTGGGGGCGATCTCTGTGAACCGATAAATCATGCAGATTCACTGAGATCGCCCCCCAGTGGCGAATCATTGAACAAGTGTCTGTCTATAAGTGTCTGTCTATTAAGTGTCTATTACCTGATCTCTGATGAGTTTTACACATTTGTAGACGTTTTAATGAGGTATTTGTATAATCAAAAGGAATAATAGTAGTTAATAATCTGTTTAGCTGACCCATCCATAATAAACAAAACAAAAAAATTGATAAAATACATATTATACAGACTCTTAATATTTATGATTAGTTAATTGCATTTGATAGATTATACTTTCAATAAAACGTTTGCAATGAATTTGTAAAAGCTGTTTTTATGCATGTTTGGCATGAGTTTTTGTTGCATTTACACTGTTTTGACCAGCAGGGGTCACCAGCGTGCGGTGTTTCAAACGCTTCGAAACAATGAATCATTTTGCGAAGCAATTGGTTCAATTAATTCAAAGCTTTGAAAAGCTTTATTTCTCCCATCACTAAATCGAAGTTCAAAGTTCATACACAAGCAAACAATAACAGAGTTCAGGGCTGAGGCAAATAGAGCAATCCAAACAAACAGACAGAGAATTAAAAAAAACAAGACACAGGAAAAGCAGGATAGAAAGACTCAGAAATGCAGTTAAGACATACAAGACTTAGCAATGACTGACAGCGTGAACATGAGCTGTGTCTCATTTCGAAGGTTGCATCCTCCGGAGGTCGCATTCCAAGGTTGCATACGTCATTAGGGCTGTATAGTTTCAGAAAAGCAAGTAGGACTCTCGGAACACCTTGGAATGCGTCCTTTCACAGGAATTCGGAGGATGCATGAGGTGTATCCCTCGCTGCTGCAGATAGCCCACAATTCTTTGCGTCGCTGTTAACAGTCATTTATTTGAATAAAATTAAAAAATAAATGGCGGCGTCGCCAAATGTACATACAAGCGAAGATGTGTTTAAATGTAAGTAGTTTAATGCTTGTTTTTGTTTTAAACTTTGTTCTTCCTAATATCCTCCTCTTTTGTCTCTGTAACAGATATCTGTTGTACATAAGCCAGCTCCTCAAGCATTAACCAAAATAAAACAAGTAAATACATTTTCTTTTCAAATTACATACATATTTATTAATAATTTTCATTCATTTGCTGAGAGCGCAACAAGGCTGCCGTGAACGTGTTGGCATAGCAACGATATACTTCCTGTTTCCTTTCCTGCGTGTCCTACGAAGGACGTCTCGTTTAATTCTGGCTAAGGACACTCCATATACCGCATCCTTCACAGGATTCGTACTCTTGAGGATGCAGCCTTCGAAATGAAATGAAATGAAATGAGACACAGCTATGGTTTATATAGGCTGGGACTAACAAGTTAATGATACACAGCTGTAGACAATCAGCGATGATGAGACCAGGCAAAGGATTATGGGGGATGTAGTCCATGTGTGAAAGGCAGTAATCTGTGATAGCGTGCTCCCTGGTGCCTTTCAAGGGCACTTCAGCTATTGATAATATTGTTCCTTTATGTCGTTATCACTTTGGTGTGTATTTTTATTATTCTCACAGAATAGAGTGCAGGTATGACGTCACTTTGTAGGGCAATCGGCAGTTAGTATCACACTGGTTTCCTCGACAAAACCCCAATAGGATTTTTCCATAGGCTTTTGGATTATCACAAAAAACTAGCTCTGTGATCAACAAAAGATAATTTTCACAGATGAACACAACTTTTATGAATTTTAAAGCCTAAATGCAGTCGCCAGAAAGTAAAAAGCAAAAGGTAGGCTATAAGTGAACTACAGCACGGTCCCACGACTTCAGCATCACCATCACTAAGCTCCCAACAACTTGCTAAAAAATATGCCGATAGCCTCGTGGTAAGTGCGCCGACATATAGCGCAACTGTGCTTCCGGCGACCCGTGTTCAATTCCCAACTCAAGGTCCTTGAGGTAAGTCCTCAAGGTTCCTTCCCAGAACTTTGATTTTAGAATAGTTTATAAGACCACAATTATGAGCATAATGAGGCTTTAAAAGTGGACTGAGCTTACCTGTTCGACGTGATGCCGTTTAATGTCCGCGACAATCTCTGTAGTCCCATTTAACCACTTGTTAGCAACTGCCTTTTTCAAGACACGTAACAGCTTCAAAAAATCACAAGTGGGGTAATACTGATACATTTTATGTCATAGAATAAAACATAATAGTGTCTTCAACTTGTGTTCACCACAGACCTTATTTCAGCCATTTAACCAAAATCCATTAAAATTATTATTAATATTATAGTATAGTTATATAGTTATCATCATCCTCGGTGTGAAGATGTTTGTCAAGAATTGAGTTGGTGAGGGTTTGAATATATTTGATAAAGAAGTTTTGGTTGTTAATAATATAGTTAGTTTGTTTGGTGTTAAGACGTAAAATCTCAGAGTAGGTCATCATTTCTTTCACAATCAACCTACACAGTCAGACACAAAAACATAGGAGTGAATGAATGGGACTGCTTAAGCATTAGAGAGAGGTTTAATCAATTGCATGTGTGTGTGAGCAGGAAGCATTAAGGAAATGCAGACGATTCTGCATGTTTGCGAAACACAGCAGTGCTGTATCAGCAGGGAGTCACAGGGCACCTTAATTATCCTCTCTTTTTCTGTTCATCTCTGCTTCCGTCTGTCTCTCTTATGCTCTGCCTGTTTCCGGCTCCCCTCTTTCTCTCCATAGCTGTGTTTGTCAGCTCCGCTGTCATTGTAATGCTCTGGATCGTCAGCCTACCTGCATAACCTGTCCTGTCCCTGCATGCAGTGCTGCCTACACACAAATGAGACGTGTGTCATGTGGGCTGCATGTGTTGATGCGCATGGTGTTATTTTTGCAGTGCACATACCGAACACCACGTGAACATGTCATCACAGTAGTGCGATACACAACAAGCAGTTGTGCAAACAAGGAACAAGAAATGTGTGTGTGTATGTGTTTATCAGCTCACCTTTGTGTTAAAAGGGCGTTCCACCTCCTACACTTATGGAATGAGCGATTGTCTTTTACTACTTGGAGTCTTTTTCTTTACTGCATGGACTTTTCCACTTTAGTTACAGTTGTTTGCAAATCAGTTAAACTACCGCTTGGTGCTTTTTAAAATGTTTTTGAAAGAAATCTCTTATGCTCACCAAGGCTGCATTTATTTGATCAGTACTACAGTAAAATAGTAATATTGTGGAATATTGTTACAATTTAAAACAACTCTTATCTGTTGTAATATGTTTTAAAATATAATTTATTCCTGTGATGCAAAGCTGAATATTCAGCATCATTACTCCAGTCTTCAATCCTTCAGAAATCATTCTAACATGCCGATTTGCTGCTCAAGAAACATTTATTATTATTTATCAATTTTGAAAACAGTTGTGCTGCTTAATAATTGTGTGGAAACCATGATTCATTTTTTTCAGGATTCTTTGATGAATAAAAAGATCAGAAGAACAGCATTTATTTGAAATAGAAAACTTTTGCAACATTATAAAAATCTTTACTGACACTTTTGATCAATTTAATGCATCCTTGCTGAATAAAATAATTATTTTCTTTTAAAAAAGTCTTACTGAACCCAAAATTTTGAATGGTACTGAACATCAAAAGGTTCATCGTGACCAAACCTTTGATATTTTGGATGATCTGAAATCATTCTACAGTAAATAAGAGGCCACAAATGATTCATTTAAGGGTTAGTTCACCCAAAAATGAAAATTCTGTCATTAATTACTCACCCTATTGTCGTTCCAAACCGTAAGACTTTCGCTCATCTTCGAAACACAAATCAACATCTTTTTGAGAACTTCTGTCCCTCCATAGAGATCCAATGCAACTACCATTTTCAAGGTCCAGAAAGGTAGTAAAGACATCAGTAAAGTAATCCATGTGACTCCAGTGGTTTAACCTTAATTTTATGAGTGCTTTGTCTGTGCAAAAAAAACATAATTTACCACTTTATTTACAAAAAAACAATGTCTGCTCTCATGACAACACAAAACTCATGTATCGTGTTGCTCTCGTGAACACGCAATGGAGATTAATATTTTGTAAATAAATAGGTAATTTTTTTCATAAAATCATAAAGGGTTAGTTCACCCAAAAAAGAAATTTCTGTCATTAATTACCTACTCTTGTATCATTCCACATCGGTAAGACCTTCGTTCATCCTCAGAACACAAATTAAGATATTTTTGATGAAATCCGAGAGTTTTTTTTTAATCTCCCATAGAAAGCAACATAATTACCACGTTCAAAGTCCAGAAAAGTAGTAAAGACATCATTAAAATAGCCCATGTAACTACAGTGGTTCAACCTTAATGTTATGAAATGACGAGAATACTTTTTGTGCAAAAAAACAAAAGAAAAATAACGACTTTTCGAACAATTTTGTCTCTACCCTATAAGTGTCCTACGCTGCTTACAGACAGTGAAGGCTTCCATGTTCTACGCCAGAACGCCAACTCATTATTGGCCGACGCTGTTCACGTGAGCACCATGACGCATGCATGTGATGCTGATGCAGGAGCCAGCCAATAATGAGTTGTTATACAAAATTGTTGAATAAAGTCGTTATTTTTTTTATTTTTTTTTTGCACAAAATGTTTTCTCCTTACTTCATAACATTAAGGTTGTAGTCACGTGGATTATTTTAACGATGTCTTACTTCTTTTCTGGACCTTGAATGAGGTAATTATGTTGCTTTCTATGGGGAATAAAAAACCTCTTGGATTTCATCATTTGTGTTTTCTGAAGATAAACAAAGCTCTTACAGGTTTGGAACAACATGAGGGTTAGTAATTAATGACAGAATTTTTATTTTTGGGTGAACTAACCCTTTAAGGTTATCCATAAAGGAGTAATATCAGCATGAGGTGTGTTGTCTTGCTTCCTCTGCAGGGTGCCTTTGACATGGAAACATAAAAAACAAAAATAAGCCCTGTCCCCTTGGTTACTGTTGCTAGGCCTGACATGATTACTAGTTCTGCTAGTCCTGATGCTGCAAACATAAAGAGAGAAGCATGTCATTAAGTCAGTAACATCAAGAATTAATAAATAACATCTGAATGAAGCATGGATTTATGGACTTATCTAGTAATTATTTTCAAAAAGATTTCCAGTATATGCCATGGAAGGCTATAGAAATGTAAAAACATGCCAAGAAGTACTTGCATGCATCTACAGCACTACAGTATGCATCTCTCAAGATTAATTTAAAGATTTGGGAAAGGGAAGCTGAAGTTGGATGTCAATAATTTAAACATTGACTCACTGCCACAGGAAACAGGACATCTTCTCAACACCAAGCACCCACAGATCTTACTGAAGTGTTTACGAATCCCTTTTATGGATAAAATATTTCTTTAACTGTTATGTCCTGTGTGTTTCAGGGCTGTTGGGCTGCAGGCGCTTCAGAGGCTTGACTCTGAACTACAGTTTATTGCTGCTGGAGGAGGAGGCAGGCGTGCTGTACGTGGGAGCTAGAGGGGCTTTATATGCCCTGCAGGCTAGTGACATCTCCAGCAGCTCTCCGCAGACCGTACGTACTGACAAACACATCAGCACTTAATTACAGAGCTTGCCAGGCAGAAGTGTATTGATATTCCTCAAATATCCTATTCTTCCTCTGTACAATTTTCTGCAATTCATTCAGCAAAAACTGCTTAAGATGCAGACTGCATTCAAACATTATGTGAATAATTTCAGTGTAAGGTGGCATCTATTTTTAGTTCATGCAAACTTTTTGAGAAATGTGGAAATTTGAAATTTGTGTTTTTTTCTTACATAATATTGGTGCATGAACACTGCAAAGGAGAACAGAAGTCAGATTATGTGTTGCAGTATCCTAAAACTTAAACTTAAAGGGATAGTTACTTACCCTTGTGTTGTTTCTAACCTGTATGACTTTCTTTCTTCTTTGTAACACAAAAGAAGATATTTTGAAGAATGTTGATGACCAAACAGCTTTGGCGACCATTGACTTCCATTGTATTTTTTTTTACAATGGGAACCGAAATGGTTTAGCTACCAACATTTTCATTTTTGGGTGGACTATCTCTGTAAAACGTTCAAATATTTTTTTATAGAAATACAAATCTAGTGTATTTTGTTTTTGAAGATCACTTTTTTAAATCATTTGTAAATTCTTTCCTCCTGAGAATTCAGATTTTGCTTCTCTGTGTTCCAACTAGTGCATAGTAGGGTAATGTGAGAGTTGTTTACAAACACCAGTTTGTACAATTTGGCACCACAACCTAGAACAGGAAGTTGTTTTGCCAAGAAAACATTTTTACAAGTCTTGACAGTTCAAGAATTCTTGTTAATCTTGTACTTGGACAGATTGACTGGGAGGCATCAGACGATCAGAAGCAACAATGCTTGAACAAAGGGAAAGATAACAAGGTTAGTCAAGATCTCCATGTATTGTGTTATCATCTCTAGTACACATACTGATGTAGACTTCCTCATCCTAACAGACGGAGTGTTACAACCACATACGATTCCTGCAGAGGTTCAACAGCACACACTTGTACACTTGTGGTACACATGCTTTCAGCCCTCTATGTGCATACATTGTAAGTAACTGTAATGCTTACTTTTTAAGCCTCTTAAAATGAGAACCTTCATATTTAGGATTCTCTAAATAATTTAGTTGTGTTTTTCAGGATGCGAGGGAGTTTAAAATCTCGTCAGCCTTCGAGGAGGGTCGAGAGAAGTGTCCATATGACCCCACCAAAGGCTACACTGGCCTGCTAATTGGTATGGCATCAATAAATGAATTAGTAATCTACATTTCATCCTTGGTTCCTTTTATTAAAAACAATCGTATAATAATATTAAAATCTTAAAGATATTAAACTGAACTATATTTTGGCCCTCTGTTTTCCTTAGATCAGCAGATGTACACAGCATCTCAGTATGAGTTCCGGAGCTTTCCAGATATCCGACGCAACTCTCCGAATCCCACATTGAAAACAGAAGAGGCTCCAACTCAGTGGCTACAGGGTCAGTCTACTGCAGCACATTTTATTTGTAAAATATATTATCCCTCACCATCAACATTACCATATGTTTGGATCTATCAAGTCATAGTAGGTTAATAATATTTGGACATTTAACACTTCAGTGGCGTCCACAAGTCTGACCACCATTTAAACTTGGAAATAAAACAAAAATTTTTAAAAAAAATTAAAATTCTAGATTATTTCAGGTCAAATGTAAGCAAATGGTTCTTCACTGTATGTTTACAAATCAAAAATGAAATTTTAAATGTAATTATAATATAACCATATATTATATAGACTACCATTCAAAAGTTGTTATTTGGAAGGATTTCATACTTTTATTTAGCAAGGATGCATTAAATTGATAAAAAAAAATATGCAATATTTTTTTCCCAAAAATATTAAGCAGCACAATTGTTGATTCAACATTGATAATAATAAATGTTTCTTGAGCAACAAATCAACATAGAATGATTTCTGAAGGATCATGTGATACTGAAGACTGGAGTAATGATGCTGAAAATTCAGCTTTACCATCACAGGAATAAATTTCATTTTAAAATACGTTAAAACAGAAAACAGTTATTTTAAAATCTTAATAATATTTCACATAATTACTGTTTGTACTGTATTTTTAATCATATAAATGCAACCTTGGCGAGCATAAGAGACTTCTTTGAAAACATAAAAAAAAAATTGAATGGAAGTGTAGCTAATTTGGTATAAAAAAAAATCATTTTAATGTGTAGCATTGTATTGCATTATATTTTTATTTTACTTGTCACTATTGTGGAGTGATGCACTAACAGCAGTCTACTGTCTTGTCCCACACAGAAGCTGATTTTGTGGGCTCAGCGCTGGTGAAGGAGAGTGTGAACAGCTCAGTGGGAGACGACGATAAGATTTACTTCTTTTTCACAGAGAAGAGCCAAGAGCTCAGTCCATACTTCAGTCACAGCAGAGTAGCACGGGTCGCACGTGTGTGCAAGGTACGAGGCTACAGATGATCTCTCCACCGTCGCTCTACCTTTTTCTTTTTCATGTGCGTCTTAATTAAGTCATTTAATTGAAGTGTTAAAATTTAGCGGGTATTAATCCAAAGTGTGGTAAATACTTTGCATAGTAAAGTGGAACAAAAATGGCTGAGAATGTAATCTCTTCCACAGAGGTTGGAACAAATGTTTTATTCTCACCACAAAATAATGATACAGATGACAAGAAATGGTCCTCGCATTTGATTTGTTCAGAGACATCCATTGCCCTGCCCTGGAAAGTAACACAAAAGTTTTTCACAAATGTGTTTTTGAGCACTAAACTGTTTCATTCACAGCACTGTAAGGACTCTGCCCTCAAAAAGCTCCTTTATTTGAAGTGTGGCTTTCTACAGGTTTTCTAATAGGGCTTTACAGCAACGTGGTTTCCAGGCATCTTTCCCTCTCTACCGGCTCCCTTCCCACGAGACTCGCCTCTCTGTCTCGCTTCTCAACCCATCAGTCTAGCTCTACACACTCAGATCAAAGTGCCAATTGAACATGTCTGCAATTTCACATCTTTTCTAGACTGCTACTCTACAGTGTTTATTTATCATCTGATCTGGCTGTCTAACATCTAGCATACAAGATGTAAATTATGAGTGTATTTGGGTTCAGCTGACATTATTGTGAAATTAGACATTATCACACAGAATTATGTAATTTTTGCATGGGGATGCATGTGAATTCCACTTTTTTTTCTCAGAGTTGCGTGATATAAAGTCACAATTGCGAGTTAAAGGGTTAATTCACCCAAAAATGAAAATGATGTCATTTGTTACTCACCCTTATGTCGTTCTACACCCGTAAGACCTTCGTTCATCTTCAGAACACAAATTATGATATTTTTGATAAAATCGGATGGCTCAGTGAAGCCTGCATTGACAGCAAGATAAATAACACTTCCAGATGCCCAGAAAGCTACTAAAAACATATTTAAAACAGTTCATGTGACTACAGTGGTTCAACCTTAATATTATAAAGCGACAAGAATACTTTTTGTGTGGCAAAACCCCCCAAAATAACGACTTTTCAACAATATCTAGTAATGGCCAATTTCAAAACACTGCTTCATGAAGCTTTACAAATCTTTTGTTTCGAATCAGTGGTTCGGATCACATATCAAACTGTAATAATTTGAAACAAAAGATTCGTAAAGCTTAGAAGCAGTGTTTTGAAATTGGCCATCACTAAATATTGTTAAATAAAGTCGTTATTTCGTTTTTTTGGTGCACAAAAAGTATTCTCATCGCTTTATAATATTAAGGTTGAACCACTGTAGTCACATGAACTGTTTTAAATATAAGTCTTAAGTAGCTTTCTCGGCATTGAAAGTGTTAATTATCTTGCTGTCAATAGAGGCCTCACTGAGCCATCGGATTTTATCAAAAATATCTTAATTTGTATTCTGAAGATGAACGAAGGTCTTACAGGTGTGAAACAACATTAGGGTGAGCGATAAATGACAATTTTCGTTTTTGGGTTAACTTACACTTTAAAGTCAGAATTGCGAGATATAAACTGGCAATTGCGAGTTATAAAGTCAGAATTGTGTGATATAAAGTCACAATTGCGAGTTACAGTCAGAATTGCGAGTTATAAAGTCAGAATTGTGATATAAACTCACAATTGCGAGTTATAAAGTCAGAATTGCGTGATTTAAAGTCAGAATTGCGAGATATAAACTTGCAATTCTGCCGTTTTTTCTCAGAATATTTTGCAAATGTGACTCTATAACAGGCAATTATGACTTTATATCACACAATTCTGAGAAAAGTCACATTTGTGAGATGTAAACTCGCAACTGTGAGAAAAAAGTAAAAATTTATGAGATAAAAAGTTGCAATTATCCTTTTTTATTATTATTCCTTGGCGGAAACAAGCTTCCATAGTTAACATTTTTGTGGAAAATGCTTTTTTCAGGATTCTTTGATTAACAGAAAGAACAGCATTTATTTAAAATAAAAAATCTTTTTTTAACATTATAAATATCACATACTGTCACTTTTGACCAATTGAATGTGTCCTTGCTAATTAATTTATTTAAAAATAAAAAATATGTAAATGAAATCATACTGACTTTTGAACAGTAGTGTACATAATAGTGGGTTAGAAAACACAGACTGAATTCAAGTGGATTGAGGCTGGGGCTGGTGAAGTGTGTTAAGCAGGCTGTGAGGACTGAGGGTAAAATCAGCTTCTCTGTGGCAGTTCACACAGCAGGGTCACATTAATGAGTAGATTATTGTTCATTATCCACATGCCATTGAGACTGAATGCTGTTAATACACACTTACTGACACTGAGCTGGGGGGAAAGCCATAATTAAGGACAGTAACTCAGTTGTTGTCAGTAACCGTCTGCTGACTGTTTGCTGAGCCATATTTTGTTGATCCTGGAACAACATTTCTATCTGAAAATGTAATTTCTATCCCTAGCTCTAAACCTTACCCTACCCATAAGTTATCCCTAAAATCAGAGGGAAATGATAGGTGATTAACACCAAAGTAGAAACACCTAACCCTGGTTGTAAGCCTAAACTTGACATAAACTGTAAACTTGTCCCTCAAATCTGATTGGTTGATTGGAATGTTGTTCCAGGATCCAGGAACATGTTGTTCTTAACGAAATCACTAGAAATCATCTCAATTTTTAAATCTCCAAAAAGATCTGAAGTAAATTATTGTATAAGTGCCAGTGTTTTGTGCTCTGGTTTCATATGCTTCTGAATATCACCAGCTGCGATGATGGCATCATAAATCAACATTCAAAAGCCTTTTTTCCCACAGTGAATTAAAGGTTGTTGCATTATATTGTCAGTGTTATTACTGGAAACTAAGTCCTGGAGAAACCAAAAATTGCTAAGAAGCTTTGGGGTCCTGTCAAAGTCATTCCTCCATGAAGATTTATTTATCCTCTTTGGAGGCAGTATGGA
>RJVU01057857.1:5955559-6038084 GCA_003731715.1 Anabarilius grahami | reverse complement strand
AAAAAAAAAAAAAGTTATAAACTTTCTTCTGCTGTTTTTGCAATACTCTTGAGCTTTTCTAATAGTTAAATTGATATATTTTTTTTAATGTTTCTATGTCACTAGGTGCGCCTAATATAAATTATTTTCATTGTGTTTATGTTTATGTTTACTTTTATTTTTAAGTGTAATTTCAAATGCTTCATAAATACATGTTAAATGTAGACTACCTTTCAAACGTTTGGGGATGGTAAGATTTTTTAATGTTTTTGAAAGAAGTCACATTTAGAAGGCTGCATTTATTTGATCAAAAACACAGTAAAACAATAATATTTAAAATGACTGTTTTCTATTTTAATACATTTTATAATGTAATTTATTCCTGTGATGGCAAAGCTGAATTTTCAGCATCATTACTCCAGTCTTCAGTGTCAATCTTTTGAGCGGTAGTGTTAGTACACCTTCTGGAATCTGCTGTTGCATCTTTTGATTATCTTTCAGCTGTTTTCTGTCCTTTATCTTGTAGAGAGACAGAGGAGGTCTTCTCACGCTACAGAAGAAGTGGACCTCCTTCCTGAAGGCACGTCTGGCGTGTTCTTTACCGGACTATGAATTTCACTTCAACGTGTTGCGGAGTGTGTTTTTTCTGGAGGGCTCCAGCTCTCAAGACTCTGTTTTCTATGGCATCTTTGGCCTGGAATGGTAAGATGTCTTTTGTACAATCCTTCAGTATCCATTTTTGCATACTGGGCTATTTATTTACGTGCAATTGGGTTTTGATGTCCACTACATTTGTTATCTGTCATGATGAACATCACTTCTTCTGGTTCTCCTTCTTAGAAAGAAGGTTGTGTATGGAAGCTTAAAGGGTTAGTTTACCTAAAAATTAAAATTCTCTCATTAATTACTCACCCTCGTGTCGTTCCATATCCATAAGTTCTTCGTTCATCTTTGGAACACAAATTAAGATATTTTTAATGAAGCTTTCTGTCCCTCCATAGAGATCCAACACACTTACCACTTTCAAGGTCCAGAAAGGTAGTAAACACAAAGTACTCCATGTGACTCCAGTGGTTTAACCACAATTTTATGAAGCGACGTGAGGGCTTTGTTTGCTAAACTGCAATATTACGAAAATATTGATCTGCAACGCACGTCCACAAGAGCATCATGACGCATGGAAGGACCATGATCTCTATGGAAGGAACAGAAACCTCTTGGACTTCATTAAAAGTATCTTCATTTGTGTTTCGAAGATGAACGAAGGTCTAACGGATGTGGAACGACACAAGGATGAGTAATTAACAACAGAGTTGCGTGAACTAACCCTTTAAAGTGTTGTGCTGCCGTACATGCAGGGTGGCATGCAAATTTCACCTTAGTCAATATTGATTAAAGGATTCTGTGAAGTAGCTTTGTGTCATTTTGTGACTGACAGGTTTGTTGAAATAGATTTTGTCTATTAGTAAGTTCATCTGTCAGCCTGGACACACTCCTTGCTTAGGCTCATTCTGGCCGTTTACATCAAATGAGGTGACAGCATTTACAGTCCACCAGGATCATCAGAATGAAAATCGCTGACACGTCCTCTGGCTGCCTGCAGCACTAAGCATGTTTTATTCATAAGCAGGTCACATTCTCTCAGGAGATCAGAGAATTTGCTCTGGACACGTATATCCAGGCTTATTGATAAAACTGTAAAATCCAAAATGTTGTACTTTGAAGCTTGAGGGCCACATTTCTGTTTTGGTCAGCATGACAGTTAAGCATTTTATTTTTATTCAATTGTTTCCTTTCACACATATTTTCAGAGCTAAACTGGTTATTATAGCACACACGCTTTACGTCTGCCGTTTTGACTGACATGACAGTCTTGACACCCTGCTGAAAGCAGAGAGGAGGTTCTGATGAGCTGCCAGGCAATCAGTCTGTGGGTTGCGGCTGCCTGAGGTGCAAACCGCAAACATATGAGAAACAGTGATGAATGACAGGACAGGCAGGACCATAATGTCTGCTATGTTAGAAAATAATTAAGAGGCAGAAGGAGAGCAAGCGAGACAAGGAGAGAAAAATAAAATGTGAGAGAGTGCGTCAGCTGAGCTTTGATGACCTGATCACACTGACTTCTGGCAGGGTAAGGTTGAACGACTGTTGTGTCACCATGTCATCAGTTTGGGTGTAAAGTTTACATTGACGTGGGTGTTTGTTTTCCTGAGTATTAGGCAAGTCTAAGTCAGACATGGAATATCCAGTAAAAGACCTTTTCTCTTAAAGGGACAATTCACCCAAAAATGAAAATTGTATCATTGTTTACATCAGGGGTGACAATGCTTTTCCTGGAGATCTTCCTACCTGCAGAGTTCAGATCCAACCCTGATCCAACACATCTGTCTGTAATTATCAAGTGCTCCTCAAGAGCTCCATTAGCTGGTTCAATTGTGTTTGATCAGGGTTGGAGCTGAACTTTGCAGGAAGGTAGATCTCCAGGAACAGGTTTGGGCAACCCTGGTTTACGTCATTTGATCATGTTGTTTTTTGTTTGTTTTGAGACTCAGGCTCCATAAAGATAAATAAAGACATTGGGCCAGATTTACTAACAGCTTGTGCCAGCGCAAACCCTCTTTTGACGTTATAAAAATTGTTAGAATCTACTATATACCACAAAAATGTATGGGAGGAGAGTATTTAAATGAATCAAGGTGATTTACTAAGGTTTCCGCTAGTCAATTTACTGGTATTTGCGCCATTATTTACCGCCCAAAAAAGCATGTCTTAATACACACGCTAATTTGCGCTGCTCTTGGTAGACTGCGTAGGTCATTATGGAAATGATCCAGTTGTGTCTGTGTTCTTTAATTTGCACGTCTTCAGTAAATCACGCACATAACTTTTCACTCCCATCAGCGCTTTTTGAAATTGCGCTCTCACACTAATTTCCCCATTTTTAGTATCATATAAATCATATATAAAAATAAACAAATAAACCCATTTATATCTCAAGTCAGTCTTGCAATTTCGCTAAAAATTGCAAAGTAACGTTACCCTGATGACACATTCATAATCAGAAGAATTTGCAACAACTAGACATATTTCAAGGCATAATGACACGTACTATGGCAAGCCATTTTAACATTTAATCCTTAAAATGTACTAGTATCTATTTCCATGCTACTAATACTTATTTTTTTTTAGATACTAGTATCTATTCCATTAGGTACATGTACTTATTAATTTGCTTGTGTATTCTTTAGGTACTAGTACCTTTTTAAAGATACTAGTACTTATTTATTAGATACTAGTTCTTACTTGTTAAGAAAAATTTGAACTAGTACTTTTTTAGTTACTAGTAACTTTTTAGACCAAAGATATCCTGAACTTAATAGGTACCAGTGTTAACGAGCACAAGACACATTGGATTACACCTTTCCACTATCTCCGACATTTGTGTACATTTGTCACATTTCTCCCACCAGAGCCAGTTACACAGAACTTTCAAATTGTTTATGAAACAGGCGTTATCCTCCGCTTTTTCACCATGGTAAAATTAATGAATAATGAATGAACTGTATGATTATATCCACACAAAACTGTCAATACCAATAATACTTTTTTGGGGTCATTTTTGACACTTTCTGTTACTATCTACTGTCACTGTATGGAAAAGAGCAGCTTGGACATTCTGCTAAATTTCTCCTTTTGTGTTCCATGGACAAAAAAAAATCATATTGTTTTCAAATGACACTGGGTGAGTAGATGTTCACAGAATTGTTATTTCTAGATGAACAATTCCATTAAGCTACTAATGGAAACACTCTTTTCCCTCCAGTGCTGTTTTTTTAACCTACAGTCACTTCTAATAAGTGCCCCTTCCTCTCTTTTTTCACTAGGTTGTTCTGATCACTTGAGGAGCTTTGTCTATGTTCCTGTCTTGCCCCCTTCACCCACTCACTGTCATCCCTCACCTCTCTCACACACTTTTTAATAAATTTATAATCTATTTTTCATGTTTCCATGGTTACACAGTGGGCTTATGAGGGTTCTATGCCGGCATGCCAAGACCTTGAGAAACAATGAGCGCAGCACAGGCTGACAGGCTCTTCGGTTAATAAACCCAAGCATACCAACTGGAAACTGGATCAGCTACAAAGCGCTCACACCTAGGCTGATTCACCACTTTCATGAATGCAGCTTCTATTCACAAATTTTCTTTGTGCTTCCTTGAAATATATCCTAAAGAAATGGCTGAGCGTGGGTGTTCATAGTCCCAGCATTGGTTCAGGGTTTTACCTGACATCATGTAGTGTTGGATTTCTCTCCTTTGTACTACTTTGAAAGAGTACTCACCAAAGCTTCTTTTTCAGGAAAAATGTAAAAGCATCTGCTATCTGCCAGTACTCCATTTCGGATATCCAATGGGCCTTTGAGGGGCCTTACATGGAGAGCAAAGAAGACTCCAGCTCCAAATGGACAGAGTACACAGGGAAGGTGCCAGAACCTCGACCCGGCTCGGTAAGTTCAGCAGTAGCTATACAGGATTACAGCTATACTGATCCCCTGTTTCGTCTTACACTGGCCTGATTATCCTCATCCCTGAAACTCTGCCTGCCTGCTGACTCTGATGGGGAAGCACAAGTCAGCATTTCACAGGTGGAGCTACTACAGTTCTCTAACCGCTGTGCAAGGCACAGGTAGAGCGTTGATCTGGTTTCATCCAGAAATCAGACGCTGATGAGCAATTTTATAGAGTGCACATGGAGAAAAGGGGCTTATTTCATCAAATCTTTTGCCATGGAGATTAGCAGCAGGCAGAACATCTCTGCTGATTGGCTGCATTATGAATTTTGAATCTGTGATATTTCTAATGAGTGAGTCTGTATGCGAGTGAGGGTTGATGTTGTTCTCAGAAATGTAAAGGAAAGAACAGTTTTGTTTTCTCCCTGGCCTATTTTAGGTTTTCGAAAAGAAACCTTTCCTGTAAGATTTTCTTCTCGAAAGCTTGAACAATTTCTGTCAGATAATTAAAAAATTGTCAATTTTCACTCAAGAGACTGAGAATAGCTCAGTGTCCTACATTCTCGATTGGTTCTTGGAAATTAGTGGGTAATCTCACTGTGCAAGAAGAAGGGAGAATTTCAGACCTTGCATTGTTTGTGTATGCTAGCCTTTCAAGGTTGTGAAAATATGGCAGCATGTACAGTAATAGCTAGAAGTGATGTCGGGAGAGGATATTTGTTTTTAATGACCCTACAAGTTAGAATCATCAGAATATAAGGAAAATATTATATATATATTTTTAAATATGAGGGAGGAATAAAACACTAAACTTGGTCAAAGGGGTGGGTGATTATGATTTCACTTTTTTTTTTACTTTAGTTAGTGTGTAATGTTGCTGTTTGAGCATAAACAACATCTGCAAAGTTATGACGCTCATAGTTCAATGCAAAGGGAGATATTTTCTTATAAAGAATTCTCGGTAACACTTTATTTTAGGGTTCGTTCGCCAGAGGAGAACTGGCCCCCTGACTAAGCCTGGTTTCTCCCAAGGTTTTTTTCTCCATTTTAACATCTATTTGCCACAGTCGTGGGGCAGTCGTGGCCTAATGGATAGAGAGTTGGACTTGTAACCCAAAGGTCATAGGTTCGAGTCTCAGGTCCGGCAGGGATTGTCGGTGAGGGGAGTGAATGTCCAGCGCTCTCCCCACCTTCAATACCACGACTGAGGTGAGACCCTTGAGCAAGGCACCGTACCCCCAACTGCTCCCCGGGCGCCTTGGCTGCCCACTGCTCCGGGTGTGTGTTCACGGTGTGTGTGTTCACTGCTGTGTGTGTGCACTTGGATGGGTTAAATGCAGAGCACAAATTCCGAGTATGGGTCACCAAACTTGGCCACACGTCACTTCACTTCACACGTCACTTCACTTGTTTGCCACCTGATGTCACCTGATGGAGTTTGGGTTCCTTGCCGCTGTCGCCTTTGGCTTGCTTAGTGGGTGACACTTGACATTTGACTTGACATTTGATATTCAACAGTATTCTTGACATTTAATCAACAGTGCTTCTGATCTGCCTGCATTGACACTATTCTTTAAGAGCTGCTGTGCAGCCAAAATTATGTACCAGTTATCAATGTAAAGCTGCTTTGACACAATCTGCATTGTAAAAAGCGCTATATAAATAAAGGTGACTTGACTTGACTAGGGTTCAATACTCACTTTTAACTAGTTGCTTATTACCTTTAATATTACTAGTATACTTGTTGTTTATTAGTACTTATAAAGCACATATTAATGCTTTATTCTGTATGACCTTATTTTACACCCCTTAATCCTACCAATACATAAATTAAAACGTTACAAAAACTACCTTACTAACTATCAATAAGCAGTAAACTAGGAGTTAATTGAGGCAAAAGTTGTAGTTAGTAGTGAATACGTGTTTCCTATACTGAAGTGTTACCAAATTCTCTGTTTAAGGACTACAACAAACAGCTGGTAGGGACTACAACAAGCTTCTTCCAGGGTTAGTGACATCACTAAAAATTTACACAAACCCTGCCCCCGAGAACACGAAACAAAGGGGGTGAGGTCATGTTGGGCTGCTTTAGAGAAGAGGAAGAGTTGTTGTAGAAGAGTGTTGTTGCCATGCCGTAATTTTACGCCGAACTGCATTTGATTTGCACAAAAGATTAACATGACGGCACATGCTAGTTGATAAGTTGAATCAACTCCACAGCAACTACATAAATGTATCTACTAACTGTTAAATGTCCAGATGCATTCTATAAGTTGTAACTTCTTCCTGAGTCTCTCCATCAGTGTCCGACTCCGGTTTGAACAATGTTAGGCTGAACATCAATGACAATTGTCATTTTTGCTGCGTGAGATTCTCCAGCTTTGTTGTTGTTGAGCAACCGAAGCACAAGCTGTTAAAGCTCAGCCCTCTTCTGGAAAGCGGGCCGGGAGCAGCAGCTCATTTGCATTTAAAGGGACACACACAAAACGGACTCACAGGAAAAAGCAGACATCAGCTACAACATAATCAGTTATTAATATTTTGTTGGTTCTCTCTTGTTTTTGCATGTGTTCATAATTTCTTAGTATGACAGCCTGGGCAAAAATTATGTCCGCACAATTTGGTTTCATTGCGTTATCTCAAATACAACAATTGACTCCAAGCACAACTACGCAATATTCTTAAAAAATCTTTAACAAATGTTTGATAATATTTTAATAAAGGGTGAAGATGTCAATTTTCCTAGGCTGGACATTACTTTTGGCCACTAATTTATGTGTTTGTTGGAAGGTTACTTTACCTCGCTTTCCATTTCTTTTCAGTGCATCACAGATCAACTTAGAGCAAGAGGCATCAACTCTTCCACCAACCTGCCAGATGACGTACTTCATTTTGTCCGTCGCCATCCGCTCATGTACAGGCAGATCCTTCCTCAAGGACAACGCCCCCTGCTGTTTAGGAGGAATGTGGACTACACTAAAATTGCCGTACACAGAGTGACTGGTCTAGATGGTCAGATATACCACATACTCTTCATTGGGACAGGTACTGCAGTGACCTCATCTATCAAAAAAAATGGCAGTTTATTTGAGGTTTTTTGATCAGCAGTGTTGTGCAGGTCTAAATATAACTTATACTATATATTCAGTGACCTTAAAGGTACTTGGATACTTAAGTCAAAAACAATATATGAACTTCTTTGCTTTCTATAACAATTTCTATTAAAGTATTAAATCATTTATCTGAAATAAAATAAAAAGTGGTGTGACACTGGAATGTATTTCATCTGGTTTCGATGTTGCTCCAGATGAAGGTTGGCTACAACGGGCTGTAAAGGTTAATGGTCAGCTGCACATCATTGAGGAGCTGCAGCTGTTTGAGGAGCCCCAGCCAGTGGACAGTATAGTCATCTCTGAGAAACAGGTGTGAAATGAGTGTGTCTACATTCTGGAAGTTGTAAATACATTATTATTACCCATTATAGTGTTTGCAAAACCATTAAATTCTGTTTGAATTTTTACGAGTGTAATTTGATTTTATGCACTGCCCTCAGTGTGAATCTTACTACCCACTTGAACCTTTCTTTGTCAGATGAGTGTGTATGTGGGTTCGGCCAGCTCAGTGGTGCAGTTGCCCTTGTCCACATGCAGCAGATACTCCTCGTGCTTCGACTGTGTGATGGCACGTGATCCTTTCTGTGCCTGGGATGGACTGGAGTGTGTGGACATTACTTCACACAACAGCAGGTATGAATGCATGGACATGGATACTAGTTCCTCTGCTGTCCTTATTAACTTTTTAATTAACTGAATGAAAATGTGCAATTGTTATTGACATCATATCTCAATGCAAGTACTCTGTTAATAAGGAAATAGCTTGATTTTGTTATGCATGTCACGGAACTTAATGTGTATTGGATAAAGCCAGAGTTGGTGAAATCTGATCATTTAAATATTAATTACACAGAAATATATCTGTACCATATTGATTGTCAGATAATTTTAGTTTTTTTTTTTTTTCTGGATCAGAATATTTAATATTTTATCTTTTGAATATTTAATTGCGCATGCTCATTTCTCCTATATGCTGTCATCCAACGCTCATTTAAATGATACCTGTAGTAAATCAAAATAAATATCATTTTTTTCATACTGATATTTCTGAAAAAAATAATGGTGTGATACCTGGATTCACTTGTAGCATTTAATTTCTAGTTTTATTTTTCATATAGATAATCAGACATTTATCAGTTTTCAGCTATCATATGAAAATAATTATCGGTTTATCAGTATCAGTCAGAATTCTAATGTTGGTGTGTCCCTATTAATAACCTCTCTCTATCTACAGAGCTAATCTGACACAGGATATTCTGAATGGAAACAAGGGCTGTGAGGAATCCACAGCAGATGGTATGAAACACATTTGTTGTAATAGTCATTGTTAATGTGATGATTCAGTGTTATTTTTGTATTATTTATATGCTGTTATATTATTTATTAACATTTTGAATTAACATTTATTTTTATATTTTCAGTTTTCATTTTAATTTTACTTTTGTCATTTTTATTGTTTTTTAAAAATTTCTATTTAGTTTTAATTGATTTTTAGTTTTAGTAATTTTAGTACTTTAACTTCAACTTTTTTTAGTTCAACATTTGTAATTTTTCATTTAAGTTTTTCATTATTTATGTTTTATTTCAGGTTTATTTCAATTACTATTTTTAATAGTTTTAGTTAACAATAACAACACTTATTGTTGCTTTCTAAATCAGTATGTGCATTTACATGGACCCTAATAATCCGATTGTATTTGGACTAATAGCACAGTCGGAATAAAAAAGTCACATGTAGCCACGTCAATCAGAATGAATTGGCCAAATCCGATTAAAATTTTATTCTGACTGTAAGCGGTGGTTTAAACTTTTTTCTAATCCGAACGAGAGGACATGTAAACAATTAATCAGATTGAAACCCAAAACTGGACAGTACTGCACATGTGCAATGATGTAGAAATGGTGTAATGATGTATTGCGTGTGGAAGGTGCTGCAGTTGTTGTTGAATGACATATGACGTGTGGAACGGGCTGTTGTTGTTCAATGATTCTAAAATTCTCCTTCCACTCATCATCTTTGAAATAACGCAGGACAACATCCCACCAGTTCTTGTTTCGGACTCTCATCCACAGATGCCTTGTTTTGAGCTTGGGAAGGGGCGCTTTTACTGCTTGATAAATATAAGCAGCACAGCACAACGGTTCATGGGCTCGTTGTCTCCTAATTAGGCCCCAAAATAGATAAATATTAAGTCTGCTCTTTAAAACAAAGAAAAGAAGCAATATAGGAGAGTGGTTAGTATGCGCAAATAGCGGGAAACTATATTCGTGCAGTGTGCGCGTGTCAAAAAATCAATTCCAATTTGAAGCTTGTGACATATAAACACACAAATCAACCCATTTAGCATTCATGTAAACTCTTCATTCGGATTCATCAGTCGGAATGAATTAATTCCAGTTGAAACAAAAGGTGTCCATGTAAATGTAGCTAATGTAGTCTCCTTATTCCTCAATTAGTCAGATAAGGTGGGATGGGATATTAGCCAATATCTAAGGTTACAGGTTATTTTTTATTAGAAGTGTCCAATGAATTACCTTTACTGCAGTGATATAATCGAGCTAATTAACCCTACAGGACTCCAATGTCCCTGTAAATGATGTATGTGTGTGTCCTCACTCTATCATAGATCAAGTGTTACACCGCTCTCGCTCTGTGATGGCGGGCGATGACGTGCTGCTTCAGTGTGAGCTCAGCTCCAATCTGGCAACCCCCGAGTGGACGCTGGATGGAAAGAAACTGCAGGGTTACGGACTGGACTCTGGCTACCGCGTCGGCACTGATGGTCTCTTAGTCATCGAAGCGCGGTCTTACCAGAGTGGCCACTACTGCTGCTTCGCCCTGGAAAATGATGTCCATGTTCCTGTGGTGATCTACAGCTTGACAGTTCGCCAGGAGCTTCCTGCACCTCCTCCTGTGGAGCCAACGCAGCCGCGCTTGACCACAGCAATCTACTGGACCTTTCAGAGTTCCCAAAGTGACTCCCCGGAGGACTTCCATCCAACCCCAATGTCTCCTCGCTTCGAGTTCCTGTCCGTGAGGAACATGGAGGCCATGTACCTATCCCTAATCACAATCCTAGGAGGCCTTTGTTTTGTTCTAACAGTCGTCCTTCTTTACGTGGGATTCTGTTTGCAAGGGCGAAGAGGTAAATACTCTTTGCGGGCCGCTGCTCATGCAGATAGGAAGCGAGGTGCCCACATGGAGCTCAAGACCATCTCCAGCCACTGCAACGGGAAAGCCGACGCTCATGACGGCCTGCTGCAGATTGTTCCCGGAGAAGCAGCAACGTCACCCAACAAAGAGCTTCCTCCCGCTCCACCTCTCCCACCGCCTCCAGATTCAGAGTACGTCAATGGACTCTCTGCCACCTTACCTAGCGTCTTACGCAAGATGAATGGAAACAGCTATGTGTTACTGAGACAGACCGATGGAGATACCACGTCTCCGCTCTATTACTCCTTCACGGAGGAGCTCAACAGGATCCTGGAGAAGAGGAAGCACACGCAACTGTGTAGTAAACCTGATGAGAGCTCGGTGTGAACCTTACCTACCCTGTGGAGATGTTTTTCAACTGCTGGTGTCCTCTAAAGTGTTCAAGGGCAGTACCATTGTCTAATATCCCCTTTTCACCCAGACTAACTTTAATGGGAGGCTAATAAGTAGCCTCAACAGCAGCTTTTATTAGAAGATAAACAAAACATTGGTGTTCCTCTAAAAGGACAAACTGCCTCTCCGTTTACATTTCAAATGTAGAGCTTTTGACTTTCAACAGAATGCCCACTGGTTACAAAATAGCAAAGAACGAACACATGGAAATTCTACCTCAGCAAATTATATCACACAGCTCTCGGCTTATTTCAGCATGCTTGTGTTAAAATTTGGGTTGGATTTGGGGATGTACAGTTAGGGACACGCAGCAAGGGAATCTTCAAAGCAAACGAGCCCATCTGGGAGAATCAAGTAAATGATTCCGTTACAAACTGGTTGGAAGAGACGTTTACAAGGCAGCATTTTAAAAAAGCTACAAGATGAACTGAGATGGAGGTTTCCGCTTGGACGAAGCAAGTCGTGTGAAAACTCTAGTGCCGTCAAGCACTGAATGTCTTTGCATATGTCCTTTATTTTAGTATTTCTAATTTATGCCAACACTGACCATATCAGTAACAGCTTGTAATACTAATCATGATTAAGAACAGCAGGGATATCAGACTTTAAATACAATGAGAAATGCACTTGATGGTACTAATTGTGTAAATAAGGCTTTTATTAATAGTTTCACAGCGGTGGGAACTTGGGAAGATGACAGTATTAACCACTGAGATGCACTTTATGGACCAGTAGCATTTGTTTTTTCCATGAGGTGCTGCTAATTCTGACAGATCTGGAGAGGATGGAATGGATCACAAGGACGGGAAGATTGCGAATGATTATGAAAGTGACAATATGATAAAACTGTGTTGTACTTTGAATTGAAAATGCTGCGAAAGGGAAGACTACAGTGTGTGGACAGAATGAGTACCTGTATAACCCTGAGAAATGGACCACTAAACATGCTAAGTCGGGATTTGTCTGATTCGGATCTGTATGTTTCTTGCTTATGCACAAGAACTGACATGATTCTTCATTGGATTCCTTCATCAGAATTCCAGAGCCATTGGCTGCTAGGTTTCAAGGGCAACCACAAAGCAGAGGTAAAGCTGATGCAGACCTTTTTAGATTATCCTTTTGACATGACCAATTATTACAGCACCTCTTACAGTCAGGTCTCACAGTCTTAACAAGGATTAGCGAATTAGCTGATCTTCATGAAATTGGGTTTCTGCTGCCAGTAAATAAACTAAATTCAATTCTAGTTGGGACGTGATGAACAATGAGCATTGTAACATGGTGATATCGGGAGGTGATTGGTGATTACTCTTCCAGTAAGTCCATTAAACTGTTGTGTAAATGTTCGTCCTGGAACAGGTCCAGCTTCAGCTGCCCACACTTGCGTGCAAGAGCGTTTTGGCATATCTCCCACTACTTAAGGAGAGCGTAGCACCTGGTTCTGTCTGTTTAGATCAGAATATGCAGATTGCAGCAGAGCCGAGTGGAGAACATTAAGGCCACATGTTCAGAACAGGGCTAAGATGAGCACTGCTGATAGTGTAGTTAGCTTTCTCCCTTATGCTTTGTGTTCAGACTCATTGTTTTTGTCTTGTTAAATGATTCTGTCTTGTTCTGTCTTCTTTTTTTTGCCTTTCTTTTTTATTCTAAAGTGCTTTGTTTAAGGCATAGCGCACCCAAAATTAAAACAATGTCATTATTTAATTATTAGCTTACCTTCATGTTCTGTACAGTATGTTGTTAGACTGTGTGTCCACCAAAGCGTTTTTGCCAGTGGCTAGCGTACTTTTCCAATTGTTTTCAATGGGAGCGCCAGGAGCGTAACTATAGGCGCTGAACATCTTTTTCACACTCAAGCGCTGAGGGCTCAACGTTTTTAACCGATCTCCTCGAGTTAATGAATGTTCAACTTTGAGTGAAACGCTGGGCTCATCAATTGTACGCGCAGGTCGCACATGCGCATTTAATTTAGGGGTTAGAAAGTACCCTCATTTGTACAACTCTAGCATGAAAGAATACAAAGATGTTTACATGGGTTGTAACTCGTGGCGAGAGATTGCTCAAAACTGTGCATGTATCGAACGCCTGTGTATGTACGAGTCAAATGAAGTATACTTTCCAAGGCTGTGCGTAAAAAAACAAAGTATACCCAGAGCTGAAGCGCTCTTGCCTGGAAAATCCAGCCTCACCACTGTACCAGCGGATGAGCCTGGTCGGCCATTGAATCAATTCGATTTCTAGGGCGGAGCAAATCCGAGCAAACAGAAAGCGGAGTAAACCAATCAGAGAAAGGCGGATATGACGTTAGCAAAGCGACAAGAGAGTCAACAGCGAAAAGTAAATAATTAATGTGTTTTTGGTCATTTAAAACTGAATTCACGGCTGAATAGAACAAACTCTCGGGTCTCCCGTGCGCAATCTTTGTTGATATTGAAGGGACTTTTGCCGCACTAGAGTGACGCTGTTTGCGTCACTGAAATAGCTTTCACTGAAAAAGCTTTCCTGTAGCTCAGTGGTTAGAGCATGGCACTAGCAATGCCAAGGTCATGGGTTTGATCCCAGGGATTGCACATACTCCGATACAAATGTATAGTATAATGCAATGTAAGTCGCTTTGGATAAAAGCGTCTGCCAAATGCATAAATGTAAATGTAAATGTAAATAAACGAATCTGACTGCACGGTACGGTTTGGAGTTGACTCGAATCGCGACGGAGGGCAGACTGACCAGACTGATATATCTTGTAGAAGATATATCAGTCTGGCCTTGCCAGGCAAGAAGCGCTCTCACAGCTAGGCATTTTCAGCTAAAAAACGCTTTGGTGGACACGCAGCCTTGCTTTTTCATGGGACACAAAAGAAGACATTTTGGCAATATCTTCTCTAACGTCTTTTCATACAGTTCATAGTGACCAAAAAGGATAGACTAAAATAAAAAATACAATAAATATTTCAAATCTTCTGAAGCCAGATTCAAAATGCATCACCTTTGATGCTAAAACGATATTGCTTCTCTTTTAGATCAAAACATTCTCATTTTAAAGCAATGAGAAATGCACTTGATTAATAGTTAGTGACTTCAAATGCGAATATAGCCCATAAGACGTGCACCACTTTTATGATACCTTTATGGTGCTTTGTGGTTTTTGGAGCTTGACAGATTATGTTTCCTGCCATTAATATTTCATTTTTTACTCAATCAACTCTCCCTCTCTGAATCCCCCACAATTTCCTTTTGACAAATAGCATTCATGTCCATGCATACACCTCCATCATAGTCTCTAATGAGAGCAGAATAGATCTGCATCCACGTCTGACCTCCACTCTCCCAGAGGGTCACAAGCTGTGATTAGATGCTTGTCGTCATGCAGCTCATATGGTCTGTGCTTGCAATGTTTACATCCTGTGAGACTTATATTCCTGCGAGAGAGGCACTCCTGCAGAATCTTTAAACATGCCAGGACAGGTTTGTTGATGAGAAACATCTTGACTACTGCCCGCATTCAAAGTGAATTTAAAGTCCACTAGAGAGAGAACGAGATTGACAGAGAAAGATCAAAAGAGAGCCTGGAGATTGCATTGAAATAGATTGGGAAATGGTCATTAAGCCCTTTTATCCTCATTTAGGGCAACTACACAAAGCACTCAGCAGTGCTCGTTTCTGCTTCCAGATTCAAAATGGCATGTTAATGTTGCTAAAATGCCATTGGCTCTCCTGGGTGTAGTAACTGAACAAGACATGCTACTTTGGAATTCTAGACATGAGCAATTTTGGTCTGTTCATCGCACATTGCATGGCTTCAGAGGAGTTGATATTGCACATGAGACATATCTACCACTTTTATGATGATTTTGTTTTGTCTTTTTTCATTAATTAGCTACTGTTGTTTAATGGCAAGAGCTACATAATAATTCCAGCTTTAGCAAATAATAGCAGTATGCATGTTTGGAATTTGAATTTAAGAAAAGTAAATAATAACCAAATTCTTGTTTCTGGGTAAAATCGAAGTCCCTTAAAGACAAATCATTTCACTCATTCCATCTTTGAAACGCCTCTTGGGCATTTAAGTGCAGCTCCTATTTCTTTGAATTAGGAAACATCAAATTCTCCAAAGCTTTTTGCCAAGCTTTCGATTAAATTTCATATTTGAAATCACCAATGAAAAATGACAACAAATGTCTCATAAATTTTGTTTCTAAACTCTCGAATCATGACATGAATTTTTCAGGCTAGCTCAAGCTAATGTGCATGCGCAGTCCTAAATGCGCGTCTCATTTCGGAGGTGCGCATCTGACTGTTTCTATATGAACCAGAGCTTTTACCAATCAGCTATTGGCTCTTATTTAGAAGGCGTGACTTATTCCGCCATATTGCGCGTTAGTTCTTGTGTTATTCTATAGACATTGGTAAAATATCCCTTTAAATAAAACAGAACCTTTAGGCTCTTAAACATTTTGGGTTTTATTTTTTTGACAGATGTCAAGAGAGCAGGACCAGCTTCTGTTTGATGCACAGTCCCAAGAAGTGAAATGAACAGAACAAGACAACAAGAAAATATGACATTATCAGACATTTCAGTCCTTACAAAACAATAGATCTCTTTGCCGCTTAATCCATAAAGCATAATGGAGTCACTGCTGAGGTATATGGGAGAATAGTTATTGATCGAGTGTGTTTTTTTGTTGTTGTACCATTTTAGCCATTTTTAATATGAACTAAATACTTAGTAAATAATTAAAGAGGTTTATGCCCTGTGTAGATGACCAGAAAAGACTTATATTGAGTTTAATTTGTCCCTTTTCAGTCATACATACTTTCTTCCAGTACATACAATATAATAAAAAAATGTGTCAATGGAAATATTTATTTTATAGCTTTGTACAGTTTTGTGTATATTTATTTCATGTTTCAAACTGGGATTTTCTAAATTATACTTGGTTAATGGTGCATGGCTATGCATTTTTGCAAACATTATTTACAATTTTTGAAAAAACAAAACATACAACTATAATAGATATAATAATATAGATGATGCTGATGACAATAACAATTTAAATGAAATAGCCTAATAATTCTAATAAAGCATGTTAAAATTCCTATTATTACAGTATTTTCCAAAATTGTAAAAACTGTTTCCAGTTGTATATGTGCTAAAATGTTACACAACATTCCAAATAAGATTGTATGCTTCCTATTTCTTGTGTTATTGTTAAATGTCTCCGAGTCACTTCAGTACACAGTTGTATGCCTCTTCAGTCGTGGGTAGGTTTGTGTGGGCTGCCTCTGGAACTGCATTTAATGAAGCTGGTTAGACCTATGCCTGTCACCATGGTGAAAAGATCATAGAATTATTATGGATTTGCTTAGTGTTAAATTCTTTACTGCTCTCTCCATGCAAGAAACATTCTAGACTATCTTGCCCCGTGTTTGTTCAGAGAGTCAAAGCCCAAGGTATACATTTAATGTGTATATCTTTCCCTTTGTCCAAGGGCAAATTGTTATGTTTTGTGTTTAATTAACAGTAATCCTACAGGGACATGCTTGCAGGGGAGGAGGCTGAGAAGTGTGAATCCATTATGTTCAACATTGGAAACTTGTAAGTCTGACATTTGATTTGTTTACGTAGTAAATTCTTTTAATAAACAGTATTATTAAAGTTTCTGTTTGTGTCTTTTTGCATTGGTATTAGACATGTGCCGGTATACGGTAATATCACGATGATTAATAAGTGCGATATTGTTATCGCGGGCACTTACCGTGAATAATAATTTATTACAAATTATTCAGATTTTTAGAATGCATTTTAAGAATACCCATCAACCGTTTAAAATGCACAAGACTGCTGTATTTTTGTCAAAGAGGCCAATGTGCATGAGCATTGTATGGTGGAATGAGTGAAGGAGACGCGATGAATGAAATTGCATTTTCCCACTCTGACAGCAGATGGCGCTGATGGAACAGCAGAAATTCAGTGGTTACCCCGGTAAGCCCTGTAAACAAAGCAGCTGCTCTATACTCTTTGCTACTACTACAGTATTTAAATGTTTTAAAAAGCCATTCAGATTTTTGTATTCGCTATTGTGTTAATCACAGTACCAAATACCTTAAGACCTACGGCTATTTATTTTCAAACTTAAATATTTTGATATTTTAATCTGGACTACAACATGCCCTAGATATTGTTTTAATATGTTCTGATTCTTTATTGTTTAGACACACTTTACAATTAGGCTCCATTATTTAACATTAGTTCATTCATTAGTTAACATAAACTGACAATGAAAAATACATCTTGAGAAATTATTAATCTTAATTTCAACATTTAATAACACTTTAGAATAAAAATTTGTAACTGTATTAACTAATAGACCTGAGCTAAAATGAAAAGTTGTATTTTTAAACAAACTTTAACTTTTGATTTATCATTTTTTTAAATTACTTTATTGTATTTATATGTTGAGTTCTTTTTGTTACAAGAAAAAAAAGTTATTAAACCTGTTATATTACAAACAGTCAGTCTGCTTTCATGAGTCAGTAATAGGCTATTCAAAATTAGGTTCGCATACCTCACCTGTGTTGACGTGTAGGTGCTTTAACACAACAGGTTATTATCACTTGATGGATCAAATACAGCTGGAACAGGTTGTTCTGTGGTCAAGTGGTATTCAGTATGACAGAATGGTTTCTGTTTCTTATTGACTTCAAATCTGCTGCAGAGAATGAATTAAAACAAAGCACTCCATCACATGTCAGTCCATATGAAAGGGTTTGAGAGGTGCTTCATTGATGAGGGTAGCCACAAATCACCAGTTCATCCATTAAAAAATGAGTAGGCTATTTATTGTCTTATCAGTAATGATTAGTGTGATATAATCTAATATAGTCTATACATCCCGATCCTGCATAATTAATGTCACCATCACATATTATATATTCAAAATGTTTTATTGCTCGAGCAACAGTCAGGCTTGTACCCAGAGCCGAGGAGGGTTATACATACTGTGACTGTAATCTCTAAAAGAGAAATCAAATGAATCTCCAGACATTCAAACACCTACAGCATCATAGTAAACCATGACGTCACATGACAACAAAAGGGTGCGGGGTTATGGTCATTATGTTGGTTATCGCTCAGTGGAATGATACAGGATAAAAGAAAGGGAGATAAGCAGTGTTTGTACGTGAGGAGGAGTGTGGTTTTGTGTTGTTAGAGGAAAGTGTGTCATTAAGTCTAAATTGTTCTGTACTGTACCCTACAAAAATGTCCCAGCGAAAGCATTCTAGATGGAGACATCCGGTTTTAACTGTAGAGCGAATTGAATTTTGAAGAAACTAACAAAATTGGGTTGTCTTAAAAGTAGTCTTCCTGTTATCAGCAGCCAACTTGTTATGTTTCAGCTGGGTTTTCAAACGTTTCGGTAACCTCAAAGTTTAGGTTCGGTTAACTTAGGCAAAAAGAAAAAAGAAAAAAGTTGCGAAAAGCGAAACCTGCCAGAGCAAGAGCGTTAGCATTAGCCGTTACTCTTTTTTGGCTAAAGGTTGCAGGCTTGCCTTCCAGTGGCTTTGGACAGACAAACAATACAAAAATAGCCTACTCTCATCATACAAGGTCGCTACATAGCATACTCTTTGCTCAGTATTAGCTCAAGCCGATCGCATGAGCAGCACGACGCATGCGTGTGAAGCTGACGCAGGAGCCGGCCAATAATGAGTCGCTGTTCAGATCCTGGAAGCGCTGGATGTAAACAGCGTAGCAGAGTGACATAAAATTAAGGTTGAACCACTGCAGTCACGTCGACTATATTTTAACGATGTCTTTAATACTTTTCTGGACCTTGAAAGTGGTGGTTAAATTGCTGTCTACTGAGGAGTCAAGACAGCTATCGGATTTCATCAAAAATATCTTAATTTGTGTTCCGAAGATGAACAAAGGTCGTACGGGTGTGGAACGACATGAGGGTGAGTAATTAAAGGGTTAGTTCACCCAAAAATTTAAATTCTGTCATTTATTACTCACACTCATGCCGTTCCACACCCGTAAGACCTTCGTTCATCTTCAGAACACAAATTAAGATAATTTTAGTTGAAATCTGATGGCTCCGTGAGGCTTTCATAGGGAGCAATGACATTTCCTCTCTCAAGATCCATAAAGGTACTCAAAACATATTTAAATCGGTTCATGTGAGTACAGTGGTTCAATATTAATATTAAGCGATGAGAATATTTTTGGTGCGCCAAAAAACAAACAAAATAACGACTTATTTAGTGATGGCCGATTTCAAAACACTGCTTCAGGAAGCTTCGGAGCGTTATGAATCAGTGTATCGAATCATGATTCAGATCGCATGTCAAACTGCCAACGGCTGAAATCACGTGACTTTGGCGCTCCGAACAGCAGATTCGACACACTGATTAATTTGAGCTCCGATGCTTCCTGAAGCAGTGTTTTGAAATCGGCCATCACTTTATAAGTCGTTATTTTGTTTTTTTTGGCGCACCAAAAATATTCTCGTCGCTTTATAATATTAATATTGAACCACTGTACTCACATGAACTGATTTAAATATGTTTTTAGCACCTTTATGGATCTTGAGAGAGGAAATGTCATTGCTCCCTATGAAGGCCTCACGGAGCCATTGGATTTCAACTAAAATATCTTAATTTGTGTTCCGAAGATTAACGAAGGTCTTACGGGTGTGGAACGGCATGAGGGTAAGTAGCTAATAAATGACAGAATTTTTTGGTGAACTAACCCTTTAATGACAGGACTTTAATTTTTGGGTGAAATAATCCTTTAATAAATAACCCTACATTTGACTTAATCTCTGACAAACTGAGTGAGTCACTGCCTGAGATTCTCGACAAAAAAAACACCAGATAGTTTACCTGCATTTCTGCCCAGTCACACTGATATATAATCTATTCATATTGATTTATGATAAGGCAAGCTAAACGAGTCAAAACAACATCACTCGTGACTCGTGCCCTTCTGCACTCTTTTCTTTATTTGCTTGATTATTTTTATCTATTATGTCACTTCCTTATTGTTTATGACTCACTGTAGTGATCTGCAGCTGTGCATAATCTTGTATTTGTCGAGTAAGGCTGAGTGAGTAAACCTCATGTGCGTGCGTGTGTGTTAAAGGTTAAAGTAAATGATCCATGGTAGAGACTCGAGAACTTTATTCTGCACTTACCACACCCGCTCAGCGATAGAATTACCCGTTTAGCTGCACTTCAGGTATCACTGACTAATAAGGTGTTTGAAGGTTCAAGCTGTGCAGGAGAATTCCGGTAACCTCACTGAGACAGGCAAAACATAGGAGGGAACCCAACGTGCTGTGCTATACTAGTTACCAAGCAACAAAGGATTGTTTTTAGATTTGTACCGACCGTACACCTTCAGGTACTGCTGTGAACTGTGAGTGGAGAATTGCAGGGAAATACTTTTATATAGCCTACTCTATGCTGGTACTGGTAGCTATAGGGCAAAATTAGTTTATAAAGTTTCCTATAGGCCTACCATAACTTTATGATTTAACTCACCTATTCCTTTCTTTTCATGTCTGGTGGTCTGTAAAGGTATTCCTTTTCTGTTACCTATAGGCAATAAAGTGACAATAAGAAACTAGAAGATCAGTTTTGTAAACTGTGATGTTGGCTTGGGAAAGCCTTGATGGGCAGCCCGAGTCAAAAGGGCCAACGCACATGTCTGTTCCGTGTTCTGGAGGTGGCCCCGCCACAAATAAAGAACTAAAGGACTTCTTGTATTTAGAGCTGTAACAAACGATGGATCGATGTATCTATACATTTTTCTATCTATTATTTTTTGGCCCCACTTAATATTAGGAGTCTTAAACTACTAATAAGAAATTATAGACGTATTGTCCTTTACAACATGTTCTTTCCTTCTGTCTCAGATGAGTTTGTTTATTTTTGGAGGCAACACCCTGAACCAGAGAAACAGGCTATTCACATTGCAGTATACCTATAATTTTTCACCACATGATTTTTATACCATCATTTAGCGGCATGTGCTTGTTCTTCTTTTTTCATAAAGTTTGTTTTGACACTGCATGGTGCTTGATAAGAATCTGTTACTCCTCAGAATATGATAGACATGCTATTGGGGCAGTCGTGGCCTAATGGATAGAGAGTCGGACTTGTAACCCAAAGGTCATGGGTTCGAGTCTCAGGTCCGGCAGGGATTGTCGGAGTGAATGTCCAGCGCTCTCCCCACCCTCAATACCACGACTGAGGTGAGACCCTTGAGCAAGGCACCGTACCCCCAACTGCTCCCCGGGCGCGCAGCAATGGCTGCCCACTGCTCCGGGTGTGTGTCTCACGGTGTGTGTGTTCACTGCTGTGTGTGTGCACTTGGATGGGTTAAATGCAGAGCACAAATTCCGAGTATGGGTCACCATACTTGGCCACATGTCACTTCACTTTCACTTTCATTACAGTAGCCTTTTAGATGATGCCTGATAATATAAAGGGAAAGTATGAAGGTCTAAATGATTTCAGTAATGTGTCTTTACAATCAGATCTCAAAACTCTCATATACATTTGGTAATACAAATTTGGTCTCTTTCTCTTACAGTCTATTCTCGCTCTCTGATCGTTTGTTGGTCGTATTGCGCCACCTAGTGATCAACCATGTAAAATACAAGCACTGCACATCACGAGCTCAGAGGAGGCATCATATCCGAGTAGGCTATATGAGTTTGACATGTGTTTGATTTTATTGACAACAACGAACAGATTATATAACATTATAATTGGAAAAATATTAATAACCCAGTGCATTTGTCTTTTAAAACATGTTTTCTGCTATGGTTGAAGGTTAGTGCAAAAATAAATATTGCATTAGCTAGCAAATATCATTATATCACAGTAAATTATTACAGTATTCTTGTGCTTTGTGCCAACAACTTTTTTTGTTCCAACAAATTTTTCTTCCATAATCAAGCTGAACTAGTGAGCTTGCGAGGCCAATATGAGCATAAACATAATGAAATAACGAAAACTTGAACCATATGGTCTCTCACTCAAATGTGATGTCAGAAAGATCAAACTATCATGAAATTATGCAACTATTAAAAAAATAAAACACAGTATAACAGGGTTAAACAGAAACTGCATGAACAAAGACTGCATAATCCCAAAATGCACAAAGCATTTTAGAAAAATGACAGTGAAAACAGAAATCTATCATTTGTGAAAGTGAAAAATTGATTTGATCATTGTATCATTGTAGTTTGCTATTGCTGTGATGTCATGTGAGTGACAGGTCGTCCCGCCCTTGTGCCAGTAAACACATCATCAGAGAATAGATGTAGCTGCAAAAGGGAGAAGTTATTTTGATTAAAGATTATGAGGGCACATGAATTTAAAAAAAAAGGTGCATGGGTAAATAATTTATAATAAGTGCTGCAATATTCCATAAAAAAATTAGAATTGTCCATTTTTATTTCATGGTGACTTTAAATTGAAGTATTTATAAGTTGCGATTTATAAGTGATTTGACTCAGATTATTCAGCTCCCCAGTGCTTATTTAAATTAGATGGACAAATTTTACATCCTTCCATCTATGTGACTCAATACCCTGAGGCAGTATCCTTGCCTAGACAGCTGAGCAGTTTTCTTGACAAAGCAAGTGACTTATTTTCTTTGTACTCACTTGCTGTGTGAATTCAATCAAGCATCATAAACAGGAGAGAAAGGAGATTTCAAGTGGACAGTGATATTTTTGCTTTTTTTTGTTTTGACGCCAAACACAGTGCTTAGAATGTGTTCTGTCTGTGAGGTAAACATTGAAATCTCTTTTTTTTATTCCAGTATGCCGTGTATTCCAGATGTGTGCAACACTCTCCTCCTCGCTTTACATCCCTGTGATCTATTCAGTGTCGTTCTCTCCAGAGAGATCAAACACAGCAGCTTACTCTTTGAGTTCTGACTGTAAATGAAGTTAACTTTAATTGAGTTAGATGATCCTTCTGCAAAAAATCCCGGATTAGAGATTATCTCACAGGGCGTTTATCTCTCAGAGGATGTTCCAGAGGGAATTAACCCAGTTAACAATACAGGCGCACTCTGTGTGTACAGTGCCAGTGGAAGCAGATGGCAGTGTGTCGCAAACTCTGCTGTATCAACCTGTATCAACAGTGCTGTCCTCAAATAAAGTTCATGCAGGATAGCTAGAGACCAGGTCAGAGTAAAACATACTGACACCTGCTGGCTGGGTGGAGCTTGTATTTAGGTGCTATACCTGCTGTTAAACCTGTAAATGTGTACACCATTGTTTTGAGATCAGTAATTCTTTCTTTTCTTTTTTTAAAGAAATAAATATTTTTATTAAGCAAGGATGCATTCATTTGATCAAAAGTGACAATAGACATTTATAATGTTACAAAAGATTTATGTTTCAAACAAATGCGGTTCTTTTGAACTTTCTATTCATCAGAGAATCCTGACAAAAAAACGTATCATGGTTTCCACCAAAACATTAATCAGCACTACTGTTTTTAACATTGAAAATAATAAGAAATGATTCTTGAGCACCAAATCAGCATATTTAGGATCATGTGACTCTGAAGACTGGAGTAATGATGCTGAAAATTCAGCTTTAATTGTAATAATATTCAAAGCGTTTTTACTGTATTTTTGATCAAATAAAGCCATAATTAGCATAATGCATTATAAAGGTATGACCAATATGGACTTCGCAGTGCATTATATGTTTTCATAAGTGTAAACAAAGTTAAAAAACATAATATTTGCAGATTCGTTGTTACACATGAAATTGGTTGTTTATGTGTTTTAATGCATTATAATTTCTATCAGTGTACAAATGAAGTATTATAAGTGTGGTTACAATTATTCACGATATAATGAGATAATGTAATGCATTGCAAGACATAATGAATGCATTAAGAATATTTTTTTTTATAATGCATTATATATACAGGCTTGATTTAAAGTGTTACCAAGACTTTTGAACATTGAAGG
Organism: Anabarilius grahami; assembly: GCA_003731715.1. NCBI lineage: Eukaryota > Metazoa > Chordata > Actinopteri > Cypriniformes > Xenocyprididae > Anabarilius > Anabarilius grahami. The sequence goes on along the minus strand of RJVU01057857.1, from coordinate 6,013,864 downwards.
GATAGTTCACCCAAAAATGAAAATTCTGTCATTATTTACTCACCCCCAAATTGTTCCAAACCTGTATGAATTTCTTTGTTCTGTTGAACACAAAGTAAGATATTTGGAAGAAAGTTTGTAAACAGGCTGCTTTGGGGCACCATTGACTTCCATAGTAGAAAAAAAAATACTATGGAAGTCAATGGTTTCCAACATTTTTCAAAATATCTTCTTTTGTGTTGAACAGAACAAAGAAATGTATACAGGTTTGGAACTACCTGAGGGTGCGTAAATGATGACAGAATTTTCATTTTTGGGGGAACTGACCCTTTAATAGGCCCACATGCAACTAAATATACATATAGTTGAATGTACACTGGGTTACATCCGTTGCTCCAGTCCCAGATCAGATAAACTGGCTGTTGTTATGCACTTTATTCTGTTTCCTCCTGTCCACTCACTGAACCATGTTATCTGAAACATCAGCAGTTTTCAGTAAACAGAGAAACGCTGCTTTGAACATACTAATTTAAAGGTGCAATTAGAAACTATTGCAGCGATGACCTTTGTAATATGGTAAAGACACATTGACTCTCTGGATGTTTTATTTTCAATGTAAATGTCTGATCTGTGTCTATATCCTTAAGAAATTTGAGAAACTTGTTTTACTTTCTGAGACACATGATCTGGGTCTCCAGCAGAGAGGTTTTCTTTTCTTTGAGTGTCATTCTGAACTGAAGCAGGGCCTCAATAATGACAGTGAGGAATCTGAACCCCACATCTGCTGGAAGCTCTGGCAATAGACTGGGGCATTGTGAAGAATAGGTAGAATGACTGCATGTTTTGTGTTTGCTCATGGACTGTCAGCAAGACAAAATAGGTTCTTACTCATGATTTTGGGTCTTGTATATCATGATTTGGGTCCATATATCAGAAGATAAATACTGATAAAGAGATTTTTTTTCCCCAGAAGTTTTCCACAGACTTCCTGTGGACCTTTGAACACTCATCATCTATCTGACAGTTATTTCACTTTACGTTCTTAAAGGTCTGTTTATACTTTTGTGTTTTAGTCATTCACCCATGTCCCAGTTCATTTTGAAATGTGCAAATTGCAGACTTTGGTATCTTGGTGTCTCCTCTAGACCTTTTTTTTTCCAAAAACCACATTGTCCAATTTATTATTCAAAGCCCCCTTCTTATATACCCGCCCTATAAGATATTTCATTTTTAATCTGCTGGAATTAGGATAAAACAGATAGTTTTCAAACTGAATTGTGTGTTTCATTGCGTCGTGTCACTGGCATTGCTCGCAGCAGAAGTTGAAAAATTTTCAACTTTTCAAGCGTCAATGCAGGTTTCAGCCAATCAGATCGCCTTATGCAAATACTCTAGTGCAGACGCTAGCCAATTGACCCTTCGCAAAGACCCGCCCCCCTTAGTTACTGTTGCTTTGTCCGATAAGCCGTGGCGCTGTCTCGCCACACGCAGTGAAAAATACATCGCGGAGCGAAGAGGCTTGTAAACCGATCATCTCTTCCTACTAGTCCATTTATAACATCAAATAAACATGAATGAACATAAGAATGAATGTTGTTTCAAACGCGGAAAGACGTCAATATACACAATTTTTCAAGTTTAACTCCACCGAGGTTACTCTTCTAACTACTGGGTGCTTTGTCGGACAAAATGGCGGATGCGGCGTTCTGATTGGTTAGATCGCTTGTCAATCAAACTCCCGGCGAAGGGTCAATTGCGTTCATGCAACACAGGAAAGTAATGTGATTGCCTGTTGTCACTATGACAGCACCTAGCTTCAGACATGTCCTCCGTCAAGTGTTGATGCCCTGTGTAAATGCAGCGTGAGACATGCTTCTGCTGTACAATATAGCACGCATGAATTACCTGTAGCAGATCTATACAGGTGGAGCTGGGAAAGGTGGAGGGTTATTGAAAGCGTGCTGCAAACTTCTACGCAGATGCGGACCAGGTATTTGAAGGTTGAGCAACGAGCTGCTGATACAGAAGAAACCAATCAGCTGTGCTCTGTAGAGAATGATGTGAGTGCAAGCAGATTGTATTTAGGACTAACAGCCTGTGCCAACTGGAGTTTCATGACAGAACTTTGAAATTATTGAGAACTTTGTATTTATTGATTAAATGAAAAACATGATTTTAGTTGATTTTTTGTTTTTTAGCATATTAATTTAGATGAGACAACTGAGATGTTAAAGTGATCAACTTTTTTTCGTACGGGAAAGTAGCATAAAGTGAAAACAGCAAAGTGCAATGATGTATTTTTAATGCAGCAGTTAAGATCCACCATGAAGATGTTTATAGCTCAGTATTTCCACGTCTTGTATCAACTCAGTATTGCGAATGAAAGCTTTTAAGCGAAAGGAAGGGTTTGTTTTTGTTCCTGAAGAAAGCCCAATGGAGAGAGATGAAGGGGGTGGGTAGCAGGAAGAAAAAGACAGAGTGAACAGCTGCACGTGCCAAAGTCTTCTTGGAGTTTTCTTCCCATGTGGATGTACAAATGCCAGGGATGACAAACCATAGCTGTTGAGGTGGTTAAACTCAGTTCTCATCCCTGCAGTGAATATATGAATGTAAACTCATAAACACATAAATAACTATGTTAACACATAAGCTCCGGTTGTGTTTTTGGTTAACTGCACATTCCTCTTCAGAAACAGCCCACCCCTCCACATCCTCAGCTATAGACAAGAAAACAAATACAACCGAGCTAAAAGCCGTCTCCGACTATTCCACTGAGATAGGAGCTAAATCAGGAACATAAGAACATTTTGAGTTTGCTTTTCACTTTGTAGATCCCCTACTGGTAATTACATAAGGATCTAGTGAGAGAAAATGTCACTGAGAAATGTCAGTGAAAATGAGTGTGAGAAAGGTTGACATGGAGCAGCTAAATCTCACACCTCCTGGGAATCACCCATTTAAAAAAATGCTGAATAGAGGAGAGTCAGCTAGCAAAACAAGAATGCGACAGAGTTCGTAATAAAACGAGAATCAATATTGGCTTGGCTTTTTCGAGTTGGAGATCTGAGAGAATTGAAATGATGTAAAGGCGACGCGAAGATGGCGTTTTTATTTCTTTTTTATTTTAACAAATAAAACGTTATATAAATAAGACGTTTTATTTTAACAGGCGAGTAAGGTATTTTATTGAACAGATAAATTGATATATATAGCTCTCTAACAGAGTTCATCGTAAAGCATCGTCTGTTGTGTCATTTTATTTTGGTTGTTGAAGCGCCGTAGGCTACTGTAATTTATTTTCAAGGAAGTACCGTGTCTATTAATGGGTCTATAGCTAAAGTATCTCTTTAGCTAGTCAGCTTGAGATCCTTTCCATCTAAACTGGTTATATCTCTAGTTATAACCTAACCTGGTTATAACCAATATGGTCACGCAGAGCCGAAGCACAACCAAAACAATGTTCTTCCGCAAAATACATGTAGTTTGGTTTTTTAACCGCTAGAAGGCAAGTAGTGCTCGCTGCAGAGCAAAATGACCTCCAGCTCCACCTCTCTGGAGCTCAAGGGTGGAGCTTAACTGTTTAATGGGTGGATAGACAGGATTATGGGTAGGGTTAGGGTGTGGTTGGGGGATGCAGCTCCACCCATCATGCCCAGTAGGTCGAGAGAGGGGGAGCTGGAGGCCAAAAGTTACATAGTGCACTTTTAACGTTAACTATCATTACCTAACATTAACTAACAATGAGCATTACATTTGTTACAGTATTTAATGTTAATAAAAATACAACTGTTAATTGTTCTCAGAACCATTATATAGATTAACAGATACAACTTTTGGTTTTAATCATGTATTAGTACATGTTGAAATTAAATTAAACTAAGATTAAGAATTATAAACAAGATTTCATTGTTAGTTCATGCTAACTAATGTGGTTAACTAACATTAACAAATGGAACCTTCTTTTAAAGTGTTAACATCTAAGAATTATATTTTGTGTTCTATTTAACTTTTGTCTTTACTTTTTTACTTTTTCATTCATTGAACTTCCTAGATGAACTTTTATACATTCTGTCATTTTCTCAAGACATTCATTCATTTTGCTTCACAAGGCAATGCTCAAGGAAGGGTCAGTAAGAGGGGGAATTAGCTTCAGTTTCTCCATACTCCATTTACACCAATTCTGTTCTTTTTCATCTTTATTACCTTTCATGCTGAATTAATTCTGTAGAATGTCCTTTGTACAATTTGAAAATATGAGTGTGCTGTGCTGATGTGTCTGGCCAGTGATTACAGTAGATTAAAGATTGAAATGTGCTCCATAATTTCGTGATTCTACCACAAAGAGTGTAACACACTGTACTTCTACAATCATGTAATCAACATGTCTTGCAATTATTTTAATTAATCTTAAAAGGGATAGTTCGCCCAAAAATGAAAATTGTCCCATGATAGTTTGCCAGAAGCTAGTTATTATATTTTATAAAGTTTTAAATATGGATATTTTTCTTTCAAAAACGCATCGCTTCGCTTCAGAAGGCCTTTATTAACCCCCTGGAGGCGTATGGATTACTTTTATGATGAATGGATGCGTTTTTCTGGTTCAAAATTATGAGAGCCATTTACTAAAACAGAGATATTTTTTTAATATAACTCCAATTTTGTTCATCTGAAAGAAGATCTTAACCTAGGACGGCTTGAAGGTGAGAAAATCATGGGATACTTTTCATTTTTGGGTGAGCAATCCCTTTAAGTTGATTGGCGGACCTATAAACAACAAATGAAATTGGAAAGCAAAGTCTTTGTTAAATTTGCTGATAACTGTAAATAGTAGCTTGAAAACAGCACATTAGTATATTTAATGTTGTGCTTGATGTGTGTGTGTGTTGTGTCTAATGAGCATATGCGGCAGTTTTACAGTTAAGCAATGTTTCTTTAAATGCATAGTGCCTAAAATAGTCTGCATTTTTTGTTGCTGGATATAGCACACGTGGATGTCCTCCATGGGAGTTTCAGCCGTTCCACATTAAGAGTAGCCCTTCACTTCTATTCCTGTCTTTTGATCATTTGCCATGCAAACTTTCTAAGCAAGTCCAAGCTCATTCTTTATTCATACATCCATATACCCTTTAGTTACAGAAGAATGGCTTTGCTCTTTTTTGTATTTAGTGTGAAGATAAATTTTAGCAATATTGTATCTTTTTCCCAATTACATTACACATATGATGCTTGTAAAATGTTCATCTGAAATATTTAATAATATCCACTGTAAATAGGCAATATATTAAGCAGTGTAGATGGTTTCTAGTACATACACCATGGACATGTATTGTGTATTATGCAATTTGGTTGTGGAAACAGCATGTTAATACTGTACAATACAATTATATACTATTGTAATCATTAATTTTCATGTATAATACAAGTAACATAGACATTGTAATGTTAAGTATTAACACCTCTTATACATGACTGATAATATCTAACCAGAATCTAACCAAAACCATACTTTGAGTTAGTTTTCACTTTTAATTGTACTATTTAAGCATAAAAAAATTTACTTTTTGCTTTGCTTCGGAAATAGCCTGATGAAATCAAGAGACAATTTCTCATTAACTAGTAAATTACTTAAAATTACATCTAATGAAACTAAAATTAGTTTCATTGGATGTAATTTATCTCTAGGACACGCCAGATGTCCAGCTGAAACCTACATTCTAAATTTGTCTGCTGGTTTTTCATAGTTGTTTATAGTCTGATCATTAACCATGTTCACATTGACCAGGTACATCCATCTGCAGTGATGGTTAAATTGTATCTTACAATTAAAATGTTTTGCTTTAGCTCAAAGATTGTGCTAAGGTGACTGTCGAGAATGTATGAGCATAACAAATTACATTTTCGATAAACGTAAAATAAACCAAATTAAATTGACCCGTTAGCTTAATAAGACTGTCAGAAGTATATATTTTTTGCTTTTACATATACATGTCTAAATAGTTGTTTTTCTTGGAAATGTAGTATTCTGTTCTATACTGAAGTATTGCCCAAAGTATTGAAGAACACATAGTACTTTACAGCAGTACTTTACCACACTACAAAATACAGAACTCCTGCTGTTGATACTGTCTGTCCTGACGCGACTGACAAACTTACTTTAAAACTGTATGTGAGAAAGCTTGAGATGGGCCTTCACTGGTCTAAGTACTGAAGTGGAAGGACATAGAGGTGAAACAGAGGGAGGAAACACTAAAAACAGATGCTCCCATGCCTGTAACCCGTCTCCTCTCATCAGTGCATTGAACGATCAGAGCACTTACTCCAGTGCTGCTAGGCACTGCACCATCATTTGAAGCTTATATCCTTGAATGAATGACAACCTCCATTCAGTCTTCCTAGCATCCTTAAATGGCTTCAATTCACCCTTTACACTCAATCTCACCCTTCTTTGTATTCATGCACTTTATAATTCATTCACTGTTCCTGCTTTTAATACAAGTGAACAGTGCATCTTTGTCAGTTTGCTGCAATCTGCCAGGCATAGCATTATATTTAATTTCTTATACATAATATTCAGAATATGTATTTTTTGTGCATCAGTGCCGGACCTCTGGGAATGCATTTCTAGAAGAATGGTCAAAAATTCCCATAAACACACTCCTAAACCTTGTGGAAAGCCTTCCCAGAAGAGTTGAAGCTGTTATAGCTGCAAAGGGTGGGCCAACTCCATATTAAACCCTACGGATTAAGAATGGGATGTCATTAAAGTTCATGTGCAAGTAAAGGCAGGCGTCCCAAAACTTTTGGCAATATAGTGTACATACACACACATATATATATATATATATATATATATATATATATATATACATACACATACATATAGACACATATATATAATGTGTGTACTTATAATGTAAAGTCTTCCCAGTTTTTCAGTTCAGTTCCTTGATGGCGCATAGGTAAAAACTGTTCAGGAGTCTGGATGTGCTCATCTTATCTTACCGATAGCATCCGGATTCCGGAGTGTAGAGATGATTGCCAGGGTGAGGGGAATCTTTGATTATATTTCTGGCCCGCCGTAAACATCTGGTTCTATAAACGCCCTCTTGTGAAGGCAGCTGTAAGCCAATGATTGTCTGTGTTGAGTTAATGATTCTCTGCAGTGCTTTTTTCTGCCACAGTACATCCAGCACGCCACACCAAGATGCCGTAGGTTAGTATACTTTCAACAGAGCAATAGTAAAAGGACACAAGCAGCTGCTGGGACAAGTTGGTTTTCCTCCTCAGAAAGTACAACCACTGCTGTGCCTTCTTCACCAGAGAAGTTGTTTACAAACCATGTGAGGTCCTGAGAAATGTATATGCTGAGAAATTTAAAGGTGGTTAAATGTAAGTTACTAAATGTTCACTTCTTGTTATTGTATAAAAGCAATGTTACATTCACAACCATGGTATTTTTTGAATACAAACACTGCCGTGATTGATTAGCGGTGACCTTGTGGCTACAGAACAATGACAGACGTGGTGATAATCAGTAACTGCAGCACAACTTGTGCTATATTGTTTAAATATTATGATTAAGTGTCACCAGTCCAAATATGTTGTTAACACAGCAGTAAAATGATATCCTCAACTGTCCCTTTAGTGGCCACACAAAACCCTGAATCATTTCTCAGTGATTGATGGCACTAGAGAATCTGCCCCATTTAGCTCGATTCTATCACTCCAGATAATGACAGTGCTTTACAGGTCACTCGCCAAAATGCCACTGAGCATTAACTACACTCTCTCTCTCTCTCTCTCTCTCTCTCTCTGTGTGTGTGTGTGTGTGTGTCAGGTTTTACCTAGATTAAACCAAATGTTCCCAAAAGGATAGTAAACCCTGAAATCACCTACACTGTGAAGCCAGCCAGCAGTCCCCATGAGGAAATGACTTGATAAAAATATTAAAGAACTCTCAGACTGTCACACAAAAGATTTATAGAATTTGGAAAATATAATTTGCTCAGTATAAAAACAAAAGCAGTTCAAAGCATTTCAAAGTTCCCACTATGATAGAAAAAGTCTCAGTATGTGGGTGGTGTGAAAAAAAAACACCCTCTTATGCAATTCCCAACACAAAAATGAACCAAAAAATGTATAAATGTGTGACAATATACCCATCACCCCTGTAGCTTAACGCACCGAAGAAGTGGAAAGCCCATTTTGGTGAACAAAGGCAGTGTTTGAGCAGACATCAATGCATCATCTATGGGAACTTTTGGCTGTTGGTGCTTGTTTCAGCCAAGCATAACATTTCCACAGCTGCTGTGGCAGCTCAGGATCCAGCGTTCATTATTTCCTCTGTTGAGTTTAGGGAGGCCGCGTTCAGCCACTGGCACACTACAGGCCTGCAGATCACAGGATGGAAGGGGCCAATGCTTAACCCACTTTAGTCCAAGTGTTACATCACTTATTGATGAATCCACCCATGTAATTTAAGCAAAGCTTTCTGTAATGCTGCCAAATGAGCAAAAGAGGAAAAATCCATTGAACTCCCCCATCCCATCCTCTTTATTTGTGTGTGAAAGAGAGAGAGATTCATATCACTCATATCGTCATCCAAGTCAATCAGTCTGTAAATCAGAGCTCTCATCCTGCTAACTGAAACAGCTTTCATTTGTCTTGTAATCATACAATCCGAAATCATACAAGACGCTGCAATAATGAGCGTACAACCGATGTGCACTCAACACTAGCACTGTTTCATAATTTTCAAGTATGAGGTGAGAAAATTCCAAGCTATCCTGAATGCAGCATCAAGTAAGTGTAAATTACCTCAGCGAATTCAGTATTACCGGTAATATTACTCTAGTTTGTCTATGTTCATCTTGTTACTAGACTGATTGTTTTTGTACATTTTAGACTATTATTGTCATAGTGGAAGCTTAAATATAAAATACATTAAATAAAAATAAGTATGCGCAGCCATGGTTAAATAGCTAACTGAAACAATAATAACAAGGAACACCTGGAACTAATTACAAAGAGCAAAAGAACTACAAAGACCACTGACAGAACTACAAATATACATGAACACGTGAATGACAAATTTCAGAATAAAGACAAATCACAGGATCCTGACAGATATTTTGACTTTACGACTGACTAACTTACATTACGTTATCGTTTACACAATGACCACTAAACTATGATTGATGTCCTTGGCAGTGTTTGGGAAAGTTACTTTTAAAAAAGTAATGCATTACAATATTGCATTACTTAGTTACTTTTTATGGAAAGTAATGAGTTATGTTACTTTTGCATACAATTTTTCTCACCTGGGCTGGGCTTGCTTGTTTTTTTTTTAATAACAACAACAAAAAAGTTCTATTTTTGGCACATGTAAAAGCATTTTCACATCAAAGGTGAAATAAATAAGCCTCAGACTGAAGGAAATGCAAATTCATACGGGGCACAGCTCAAACAAACCTTTCAGCTGTGCTGCCATTCTGGATTAAAGAAGAATAGAATGCAGGAGAAGAAAGTTAACACAATACAAATGTGATGTTTATCTAAAGTCATTTTTGCTTGGATCATCGAAGGTCAGCAGGAAAGACTAAAGTTAATAAAGTGAGAATAAATACATAAAGTATATTTGTGTTATTTAACATATTTAATTTATTCAGGTTTTATTATATACTAAGTTTGCATTTCACTGTTTTTATTCCGCTTGAATACTGAATCTGTTCTCGTGCAAGTGAGATGAGTAAATGCATGTTCACATTTAGTCTAGAACTACAATAATCATCATGTTCACAAAGTGCATACAACACCTCTGCACTTACTCCCGATTTCTCTCGACATGGGGACAGAAGAGGTGTCAGTCAATAAATCTGAAAAAGTACATTTAAATTTAATGCATTACTATACTAGTTACTTGATAAAAGTAATCTGATTACTAGGGATGTAACGATTTTAAAATCTCACAATAAGATAATATCTCGCTATATAGTCCACGATACAATATTTATTGCGATATTTAAAAAAAAGAAAAGATAAATGAAGACTTTGTCAGTTTGAAACAGGAAATTCCAGTGCAGTGTTTAATAAGGAAAAAATATTAAACAACCAATTAAAAATAGAAGTAAGGGGAAAAAAATACACAATACTCAACTCTTTTTTTTTGTGTTTATTATACTTGTAAAATTAGTTTAAAAGACTGCTAATCTCAACAAATTCACTAACACTTTACAAATAAGGTTCATTAGTTATCTACATTAACTAATAATGAACTGCATTTCTACAGCATTCATTAATCATTCATGTTAATTTCAACATTTACTAATACATCATTAAAATCAAGAGTTGTTATTTGTTAACATTTGTTACTGTAAACTAACATGAACAATATGAACAGCTGTATTTTTATTAACTAACATTAACAAAGATTAACAAATACAGTAACAAATGTATTGCTCATGCTTAGTTCATGTTAGTTAATACATTAACTAATGTTAATGAACCTTACTGTAAAGTGTTTCCACAAATTCAACACAAATTGGATTCATAAAGACGTTACTAGTTTCTAAAAGAATGATTCAGTGATACAGTTTTAACAGTATTTTGTTGCCACCTAGTGGCGTAACAGTGCAATTGTTATATTAGGTAGCCTATTTGAAGCATTTTCAAAAGGTGATTTATTCAGTTTTGATCGGTAACGTAGACATCAGTACGGAGCCCCGGACATGACATGCAGGAAAAAATAGTAGCCTAGGCTAAATCGTGCACACAATTTATTATTTCGTTCCTTCGATTTATAAATCGTGCACATGATTTTATAAATCGAGGGAATGAAATAGTAAGTCGTGCATACATTTTAGTAAATCGTGCACACAATTTAGTAAATCGAGGGAACGAATTAGTAAATCGTGCGCACGATTAAATTTTTTTTCTTGCATGTCATGTGTGGGGCTCCGTATTACGGTGTAGGAATAGGGTTAAGACTAAATTTTTGGACAGGAATGTTGTTCAAGGATCAACAAGGGCAGTCGTGGCCTAATGGATAGAGAGTCGGACTTGTAACCCAAAGGTCATGGGTTCGAGTCTCAGGTCCGGCAGGGATTGTTGGTGAGGGGAGTGAATGTCCAGCGCTCTCCCCACCCTCAATACCACGACTGAGGTGAGACCCTTGAGCAAGGCACCGTACCCCCAACTGCTCCCCGGGCGCCGCAGCAATGGCTGCCCACTGCTCCGGGTGTGTGTTCACGGTGTGTGTGTTCACTGCTGTGTGTGTGCACTTGGATGGGTTAAATGCAGAGCACAAATTCCGAGTATGGGTCACCATACTTGGCCACATGTCACTTCACTTTCACTTTCACAAAATATGTTGATCCAGGAACATGTCTTACTTGGCAAAATAACGGTGACCTCTATAATATTCATGAGGTGAGACGTCTCTTTTAAAGGATATGATCTTCGCACTTCGTTCTGAAAAAGAACCGGTTCTCGGTTCCCAACCCTAGTTACCACTTCCCTCCGTTCCGCTCCACTGGGCTGAAAAAAACTACACTTTTTGCCCGGAAGACCTATCGTTTCAAACAGTCGTGTGACCACGATGATATTGAGACAATTTTGCTATCGCGATACCACGATATTGTTAATCCCCGTTACATCCCTACTGATTATGTAACTCACGTTACTTGTAATGCGTTACAACGCTGGTTCTTGGTAACTGATTTCCAACACATTCTCTTTTAAATTTCACATTTTACCTTGTTTAAATCTGCAGAATTTAATAGATTACACCTTAAAATCAGCTTATAACATGCAAAGAAAGTCTGTAGCTTCCATCTGGGCCTCGATAAGAGTAACGCAAGAGTAAACGTTCTAATGTGAAGTGTTAACACCTCTTATTATGGTAATATTATGATAACAAACACTCACCCATCATCGGTTTCTCAGCCCACATCGTGCCATTCTAAATCCATCGACAGAAAAGAAATGACGATAACAAAGTTTGAAATGGCTTGAGTTTTCCCTGTGGCGGGTTCAAAATGTCACCATAGTCACACAAACAGTTGAAAGTGTGTGTTTACACTCACTTAACAGCTGTCGGTGCCTGTATGTCCTTGCATTTGTTTGAAGGGTGCTAGCTTAATGTTATCATGGCTAATGCTGACACCTACTCTATTAAGAACAACACAAGCAGGAAAAGTGTGTGTGTTTGTGTGTGTGTGTTTTGTGTAGTGGCAGTGTTATGTGAGATGCAGATAGATTGTGCCTCATTCCTTGATAAAGCTCAGTTTTATCTCTGTCTGCCCCATGGATTTCAATAACATCACAGAGACGACTCTTTGTGCCCCACTTCCTCAATTTAGATCCTATCACCTTCCCCGTAGACGAACATAAACTAGCCTTCCCACTGCGCCATATCTTTATCTCCCCTTTATATGCGTCTTCATTATATGCCCTGCCAATTTCCTGCAGGTTCCACTGAGAATCTTTCTATCAGCATCTTAAGAAAGACAATGAGAGCATTTTGCCACTGTCTCACCTCAGGTACTTCCTCATCAGCTTTGAGGTGTTTATAGAATTGAAGATGATTCAGGTGATTCACTTGCTGCAGTCTGCAGACACTAAGCGCACTGTTTTGAGATAATCTGATATAACAGGAGCTGAAGAAATTGTAGTGGTCCAATCCCACAGAGAAAATTCCTATATAGTACTAAGATAACCTGTCCTTGACCAGCAGCTTGAATGAAAAATGAGTGCATCATGTCTTGAGGAAACCAGGCACCAGTCATCCCCTGCACAATACCATCCCAACGGTAAAGCATGGTGGAGGCAGCATCGTGTTGTGGGGTTGTTTTTTTAGATGCAGGGACTGAGGGACTCGTCAGGGCAGAAAGAACGCTCAATATAGCAAAATATAGAGATAACCTGGTCCAGAGCACTCAGATCCTGGGCAAAATGTTCACCTTCCAACAGGACAATGACCCTAACAGCTAGTGCCTGTTTCACACTGGACGCACAAGCAGAGTGGAGGCAGTGCAGAAGCAACACGCGTCCATTGTGCTTTCATACTGGCAGTGTTTGTCACGCACAGCTGAACAGCTTGTGTACTGCAAATACAGACCAGTATTGTCCATTGTGCCACATTTTTCAGGTGTTCTCCGGCGACCACTGTCTGTAACGTGATTTGATTTATCATGGGCAGCATACTCTGCTGGGATGAGAGCGTGTTCCCCTCGTACACATACTTTATATGTATATAACATGCTGTAGTGTGTGTGGTTTATATGATGAAAGTAATCTTAAAGTAAAGATATACCTCTAGTTTTAATCATTTAAACAGGCCTTTGAAATTTGACCCAAAACTCCTGACAATGATGTGTTTTTGTGTATTTTATTTATTTTTGTCACAGGTCTGAAGGTCATATGTTGACTGTGAAATACTGAACACTTCACTTATATGATTTTATGGTGAAATGTGTTATTTTTCATGTTAACTCGGGTGTATTTTGACTAAGCACAATGCACTGTGGCTTTAATTCAGTGTGAGCAGCGCAGCAAAAATGTAATTGAGTGGCCCAGCCAGATCTCGGACTTGAACCCAATCTAACATCTCTGGAGAAAACGACGGTTTCCATCTAACCTGACAGAGCTTGAGAGGATGTGCAGAGATGAATGGCATAATATTCTCAAATGCAAAAGTACAAAGCTTGTCGCACTCGTATCATACCCAAAAAGACTTGAGGCTCTAAAGGTACTTCAGCTAACTAATGCATTAAGGGTGTGAATACTTATGCAATGTAATTATTTCAGTTTTTCTGTTTTAATAAATTTACACAAATTTTTTATCTCACAATTCTCACTTTTTGTCTCACAGTTCTGTCTTTTTTTTCTCACAATTGCGAGTTCACATCTCTCAATTCTTCTTTTCTCAGAATTGCGAGATATAAACTTGCGAGAAATAAAGTCAGAATTGCGAGTTATAGGCCCGGATTTACAGACAGGGCTTAGATTAAGCCAGGATTAGGCTTTATTTCAATTAGGGTATTTATAAACGTACCCTTGAAAAAAAAATTACTGGTGTGCATCTTGAGACAAAACAATGGCTCTGGCACATTTTAAAATATGTCAGTGCAAGTTACTTTCAGTTAAAACAGCTCAAACATGCATTTTAGTCTGGGACTAGCTTAAGCCTTGTCTGTGAAACCGGGGGTATATGTCAGAATTGTGAGATTTAAACTCACAATTACGAGAAATAAAGTCAGAATTGCGAGTTACAAACACAATTACGTGTTATAAACTCACAATTGTGAAAAATAGTCAGAATTGCAAGATATAAACAACTACGAGAAATAAAGTCAGAATTGCGAGTTATACACTCACAATTATGCGTTATACACTCACAATTGCGAGTAATAAAGTCAGAATTGTGTGTTATAAACACAATTTTTTGTTATAAACGCACATTTGCGAGTTTTAAAGTCAGAATAGTGAGATATAAACTCGCATTAATTTTGCAAGTTATAAAGTCCAATTCTGAGGGAAAAAAAGCCTGAAATTTTTTCTCTCAGAATTGCCATTTTATATCTCACAATTCTGACTTTATAACTCACAATTCTTTTTTTATACATTTTTTTATTGGAATATACAGTGAAAAACAACAATATTAATGAAACTCTACATTCCTTTTCATTTCTTTTTTCTATTAACAACTACTAAGGGTGGACACAAAAATGAACAATCACAACCCTCAGTAAGCCCTAAATACACATTTGAATGAAACTAAAAAATAAACAAATAACTCCATAGAATAACTAAAAATATATATTACAAATTATCAAAGATAGGTGGTGTATTTTTGACAAAATTAAGTAGAGGACCCCAGTTTTTATAAAAAATTTTCAGTGGAACCTCTTAATGCAAACTTCATTTTTTCAATATATAGAAAAGACAACAAATCCTCTAACCATGAAAAAGGAGGAGGAGATTTAGAAGACTTCCAGTGAAGTAGAATTCGTCTGCGAGCTATCAATGAGGCAAAGGCAAGAACGTTGGCATACTTTTTTGTGTTTTTATTTAAAACCGATGGGACCCCAAAAATAGCAATCAGAGGGCATGTTTCAAGGGAAGTATTCAACATTTTAGAAAAAGTATCAAAAAAGGAATACCAAAAATCTTCCAGCTTTGAACAAGAAAAAAACATATGGGTATGATCAGCAGCAGCCAGAGAACACCTATTGCAAGTGGCATCCACACCCGGAAATAGCTTACTTAATTTGTAAAATGGATTCTATGGAAAACCTTAAATTGAATCAGACTTAGTCTGGTGCAGGATGAAGAAGAGTTAACCCTGCCAGCAGCCAGTTCCCACCATTCCAAATCCAAACTACATCCAAGTTCTTCTTCCCATTGATGTTTAAAACGAGAGGATGATGGCAAAACATAAGGAAGCATTAAATTGTATAAAACGGATATAGACCTCTGTTTCTGTAATAAGCACTTCTCATATAAAGAAGGTTCAGGCAAGTCTGGAAAAGAGGGACAATGGGAATTAACAAAGTTGCGTGCTTGAAAACAACAAAACAAATTAGACTGTATAACTCACAATTCTGACTTTAAAAATAGCAATTGCGACTTTATATCATGCAATTCCGACTGAATTCTGACATGCAATTCTGAGAAATAAGTCAGATTTGCGAGATGTGAACTCGCAATTGCTAAAAAAATAGTCAGAATTGTGAAAAAAAGTCATTTAATGCAGTTTAGCGGAAAAAAAGGAAGGGTATGAATACTTTCACAAGGCACTGTACATCTATGAAATTGTGACCAAATTTATTTTAGACAAAACAAGACACAATCATGCAACAAATCCACTTGGCTCAAAAACAAACATCCTTGCTCCGCTTAGCACATTTGTACCATCTTTAAATCTGTTCCTGCAGAATTTCCATTAAAATCGGTGCAGAAAAAGTCTTATTTTACAGACATTTCATACAGCAAGCTGCAGCTCTTGGTTTCCACCCCCCTCAGGACAGCAGTGAGCACTTATATAATGGTGGCACACACACAGCACACACATGTGCACACACAAATGTTTTCTCACATTAAAAAAAAGCCCATGTAGATCCACTATGCCACATCCTGTTTTACTTGCATGTCATGTGGACGCTGCGGCGCACACCATTGACAGTAATGGAACACTGCGCTTACAGCTTTGGCATCTAAACAAAGCAGAATTCAGCTGCTTAACACTGCACTCATTCCACATCTCCAACTCTGCAAAGTAGTGAAACAAAGTAGAAATGGAGCCTTAGTGTCTGAAATTCTTTCACTGCTGATCTGAGGCTCCACTTGTCCCTCTTTGGGTGTCTCAAATGAAGGCAATTGGACAGCAATGGCATAATCAAGTAGTTCACCATACCATGAAAAGGGCCAGATACTCTTAACTATACGCACAAAGCTCCTCTGTAAGCAAAGACACTTTTGTGGTGCTACTCAGTGGGTCGTTGGGGCTTGGGTGAGGGTTACAGACTGGGTCTTTGAATTGAAAGGGTGCTTAATTTAGCCACACAATGGCTTTGCTTCACAATGAGCGACTCTGAACTAGTCTACTTTGACTAAAACTGCTCACTGTCAAGTTGCTCTGCAGTGCCCGACTGAGGTAAACCCTACTTGGAAACCATCCATTTAAATAAATGTATAATCCTATTTTGTGGCCATGTACAATCACAGGAATGGCAAGAATGTAGGCTATTGGTAAGAGTTCTCCAGAGGAGCTGAAGTAATTAAAGTCCGGCACAGACTCGAGTGTTTTTCTGCACTCATTATGTTTGGAGTCTCTTGATAGAGTAATTATGATATTGCTCGCATATGTACAGTATGCTGCCCAGTATTGGTGCTTGCTCTCTTCTCACGTATAGATCGATTTAACTTTATTCTCCATAATTAAATCTTTCACTTCTCTTAGTCTGCAAAGCATTACTGAGATTTTCCATCTGGAAAATCTGTAATAAATTATAAATTAGTACAAGCATGATTCTGTTTATTCCTGGTACTTGTTTGACGAAAGTCATGATGGCGTTCTTTGTTCTGGTTCATTACTGAAGCATTTGTGAAATGGGCAATTGACCAGAAAATATGGCAGGCATTATAAAATGTGGCAATGCTTTTCATCCTCAGAAACCTTAAGGGATTTCTGTAAGCTCTCTCCAACAAAATGACTAAAGATCCCGTCTTTATCAATCAGATCTGATTACGGTCTATTCACATTATTGTATGTGATTGATTATGATGGCCACTTTGTTTACATTTGTTTTGTTACTGCTCTTTCATTTAAGGGTGGAGTGATGTTTCTGAGAAAATGACTGGCTTTGTGTAAACACAAAAAAGTGTGTGTTGTGTGTATGTGTTAATTTTTATCCACATAATTATCCATATGTATCATGAGACACTTGGGACAAGAAGTAAATTATGCATTATATTTTACATGAAAATGATAACATCATGTTACTGGTCCAAAACTTCACAAGGCCAAGATACTCCTAGCATGGAATAAACAAATGGCATAAAAACTGGACTAAATATTGTATTAGTATTAATCATATAGCCAAGGGACAGATGAATCTGCACTAGAATTTGATCAAGATGTGTTTCGTCCTTTTAAAAGGTTGATTTTATGCCATTTTAAAATTAAATTTGCCATTCTATCAATGCTAGTTTTTAGTATTCTGTTCTGTTTTAATAAAATGTGACCCTGGACCACAAAACCAGTCATAAGTCGTACGGATATATTTTTTAGCAATAAACAACAATACATTGTATGGGTCAAAATTATCTATTTTTCTTTTATGCCAAAAATCATTAGGATATTAAGTAAAAATCATGTTCCATGAAGATATTTTGTAAATTTTCTGCCGTAAATATTTATATATATATATAGAAAAAAATTTTTTTGTAAGTAATATGCATTGCTAAGGACAACTTTCTCAATATTTAGATTTTTTTGCACTCTCAGATTCCAGATTTTCAAATATATATTTTAAAATATCTTGGCCAATTATTGTCCTATAAAAACCATACATCAATGGAAAGCTTATTTATTCAGCTTTCAAATGATGTATAAATATATATATATTTTTTAAATTGACCCTTAATGACTGGTTTTGTGGTCCAGGGTCACAAATTACATTTCTGTACTTTGACTGATTACAATTGTTTCCCCCAGCTGCATCACAACTGCAAAATATGCCCATCTTTATGTATCAATCTTTGAACCTGAAAGACTTCGATAAGTTAACTGAAGCCAGGAAACAATGTAAGCAGCTCATTATCTCTTTCTGTCTATCTTTGTCTTCAATATTGTAATGATTGAGAAAATGGCTGGAAAAATGAGATGCCCCGGCTGTCGTTAATAGAATAATTGAAACGAGTCCACAGATTACATTTACACTTTTTGTTCCTTTCAAAGACTAAAAATGGATTGTAGAAGAGTTTCTCAAAGTTTCTGTGATGAAAAATTAATTTTCAACTGACTATTACACAATATGTTAGTATGAGGAGTAAGGTATGTCCTATGATGTCCAGACAGTGTTGTGTCTGCCATGTTATCGTCTGTAACACATATTGAAAGGCTTGAAACTGATTTAAATAATCTTCAATGTGGAGACTACAGTGGACAATTATCTCAAAGCACTTTTGCTGCTGTATAATGTGTGTGACAGTTCTGGAGAGTCTACAGGGTATAATAATAATTCACAGTGATGGTCATCCTCTTTCAACAGCCTGGATCCAATGCGATTTTCCCAAGCGTAAGGGGACAAAAAGCAGCTTCAGTTATTATTAATTCACGTTCTGGTAAAAAATAATGATTTCTGATGTCTAAAAAAGCCAGAATATTTACTGTAATTATAGCTTATTTCAATTATTCAGGAATTTTTGATTTGTGAAATAAACTTGTTACTCATATTTAGCAAACAAGTCTTAAATAATAAAAGGACAACACAACAATTAACAGAGCTTCAAACATGCCGAGGGGAAAAAATAGATTGTTATTGGCCTAGTTTTGTCTTTTGTCTACACAGTTATGGGGAAGCTATTGGACAAAGAGATGAGCTTTGTATGAGAGGTCGTACAGTAAGAGTGTACAGCACATGTGAGAATGTAAATGCTGCACTGCGCTCCGCTGATTTAACAGGTTTTGAATTATGCAAATGTATCCCTTTAGGCTTGCTATGTTGCTCTGAAACTGAATGTCTAATTGAGCCCCATGACATTTTAGTTTAATGAACTCATATGAACTAAGAGCCTTTATTTTTGTTGGCTCTAAACCAGAACTGCAGTTGCATTTTATGAAACTGCAAACGGTAAATAACTTTTTTTCATATTTGGAGCAGTTATGAGAGTCAATCATGATATATTGTGCATTACTTCAGTGTGGCTGCTTTTGAATAAATGCATGAGAATCCACAGAATACATGCAGTGAAATGCATCAGAGATAAATGTACATTGGACCCATCTGCTCTCACACTCCCTTCACAGTGCATCATTACACCACTTAACAATATGGCCAGATGAAGTTATTGGGACAACAAAGAAAATATCTGAAAAATTAGAGTCTTGACAACTCGCACAATGAAGTGTTGGCTAGTCACAATTAATATGAACTTGATGTTTGTAGGGTCACCAGGATTTTGCCAAGAATTGACATGTTCCTGGATCAACATCTTTGTTGATACTGGAACAACATTCCAATCAACCAATCAGATTTGAGGGACAAGTTTACCGTTTATGTCAAGTTTAGGCTTGCAACGAGGGTTAGGTGCTTCTACATCAATGTTATTCACCTATCTTTCCCCTCTGATTTTAGGGATAAGTTATGGGTAGGATTAGGTTTAGGGGCAGGAATAGGGTTAAGACTAAATTTTCAGATTGGAATGTTGTTCCAGGATCAACAAAATATGGAATATGTCTTTCTTGGCAAAATCACGGTGACCATGTATGTAGACATACTGTATATTTTCTATAATCTTTAAAATACTTTTCTGGAATTTACAGATATGTGCATTTTATGATCTATAGAGTAGGCATATAGTAAAAAAGTTGACCTACAGTAACAGTGTTGTTGATTAAATAAATTTTTAAGATCAAATACAAAGACTGCTTATTCACATGTCATTTGATCTGCTGTGCTCTTTCAATTTTGGTTTTGGTTGTTTAGCATTATTGTTGCCTTCAGTCATGGTTTCTTTAGCGATGTTATTGCCATTGAAGTCAGGTTATAAACAATGAATGATGGTACTTTTGTTGTCTTCCTGAGAACACCAGTGAGCCCCCTACAGCCTTTCTTTTTACTACTTTTACTGTTTTACTACTGTGTATATTTACAACATATTTAGACATTTATATATAAAGTCTATTTTTGATTAACGGAATGGTTGTGACGTGTACTGATCAGAGTCTTTCTTTGATGACGTGCTGTTAGATATTTGTAAATATGTGAAAGATCAGGCAATTAATGTGTTATAAAAATCTATGTTTTGCCCTGAGCAGAGTTACTGGACAGGAACATGTTGTACCTTGATGATATAACAAATACCACTCCTTTGCTCTTTGTGTCTCAACCTCTATTTAGTCCTTTACCTCAAACAATAACAAATCAGATTTCAAAGACCCTTCCTGGCCAGGGAACTTTTACAGACATTTAGACTGTTACAGAAATCGATAATAAGCAACATGTGGGAAGATGGTTATGTGTCTTGTTGCAAAGGGAAGTCTGGGGCTAGTTGACACACTTTGTAGTCCAGTAAATATTTTTCAGGGTGGATTTGTATTTAATCAAGACATATACCTTAAAGGGTTAGTTCACCCAAAAATGAAATTTCTGTCATTTATTACTCACCCTCATGTCGTTCCACACCCGTAAGTCCTCTGTTCATCTTCAGAGCACAAATTAAGACATTTTTTGATGAAATCCGAGAGGTATATGACACTTTCAAGATCCAGAAAGGTACTAAAGACATCGTTAAAACAGTCGACATGACTACAATGGTTCAACCTTAAGGTTATAAAGCGGCGAGAATACTTTTTGTGTGCGCAAAAACAAAACAAAAATAACGACTATATTCAACAATCTCTTCCCTGTCCTTATCCTCACAGGTGACGCAGTAAGCACAGTGCAGCGCTTCCGTGTTTACGTCTGAATGCCGGCTCAGTATTGGCCAAAGCTGTTCACGTGATGCATGCGTGTGATGCTGACGCAAGAGCCGGCCAATAAAGAGTCGGCGTTCTGATGTAGAACCTGGAAGCACTGAACATAAATAACGTATGAGAATGACACAGAAGAGAAGATATTGTTGAATAAAGTAGTTTTTGTTTTGTTTTTGCGCACAAAAAGTATTCTCGCTTCATAAAATTAAGGTTGAACCACTGCAGTCACGTCGATGATTTTAAAGGTGCAATATGTAAGAATTTTGCAGTAAAATATCCAAAACCACTAGGCCAGTGTTATATATTTTGTTCACTTGAGTACTTACAATATCCCAAATGTTTGCAACTATTTGTAAATCGTGAGAAAATTGCAATTTTAACCAAGGCTCCGGGACGTGTGAGAAGTCGCCTGTCAATTACATCATACCCGCGTTACCCTCGGTTTCCGGTTTTATTTTCTAAAAACCATGGAAACACCAAAGATGCTTTAATATATTACATGTTTTAATAGACAAGGGAACAACTGTTTTGATATATTTATAGACAGAAAAAGAATTATTGTTATATAGCTCAACACGTTTAGTCTTATTGTTTAAATCTAATTTTCTTTATTTTTTGCGAGTACCATGCTTTACCATGCCTCAGAGAAAAACACTATTTTGTGAAGTAGCTAACACAGATGCAGCTTTATTTTTAGTAACAGTAATACAGAATTTTCTCCATCATACAATACGTTTAATAATTAACTGCATGCCATTTATCAACACAAGCCATTCAGCATTTAATATGATATTCTAAAATCGATCTAGCTTACTGCAGTGTGTCTCAAACAAGTGTCTCACAGCAGCCGCCGTTACAACGTTATAACATTATAAAATTTTCAACTATCTCAAATGTATCTAATATGATAAACAGAGCTGTGTTACCTCACACTCATGACCGGAAAAGCGGCGCCGGTGACTGTGGCATAATAAAAGCTCCACACGGTGTGTGTTGCGCACTCGCTCCAGCGGCCTCGTTCAGCTCCCACAACACTCGGTCCTGCTCTGCTTCATACTACAGTAATGTTAATAATCTCATCCATGAACATGATTTCTTCCCGAGTCCTATCCCAATTCTTTTCCACCAGCCGTTGAGGGTGAAGACCACGTCCCAAGATTCCGCGCTCAAACTTGGCGTCATCAAGCTACGCCTTTGTTTTGAATAAGCCTCTAGCGATCTCTAGCGGACAGGAAATATTACATATTGCACCTTTAACGACGTCTTTTAGTACATTTCTGGATCTTGAAAGTGATGGTTAAATTGCTGTCTATGGCCGAGTCATATACCTCTCGGATTTCATCAAAAACGTTCTTAATTTGTGTTCCGAAGATGAACGAAGGTCTTAGGGGTGTGGAACGACATGAGGGTGAGTAATAAATGACATAATTTTCATTTTTGGGTGAACTAACCCTTCAAATTCTTGATTACAAAAAAAAGATAGTAATCAATTATTGTGGAGCATGCTGTCATACTATATGACCTTGCCAAAACCTTATAGTTATAAAAATAAAACAATTCTGACAAAGTGGATACCAGGACTCCCTTTACATTTTCAGTTTATCATGACTCATATTTTTATAAACCTACGAAATGGTTATATAGTCGACTCGACATATTTTAACGTCAGCATTAAATGTGTCCAAAACACACTCTGCAGTGCCTGTTTACGGTTGGTTCGACATTCACCACTAATTACAATACAGTTCAAGTCGCTTCGTGAACTTGAACGTGTCGTCCGTCGCGAGCTCCCGCACGTGGCCACTCTCCCACAGCCTTACAGCTTGTCGCTCCAGATCAGCGGTCGGGACCGAATGTGAGGCATGCTCACTCACTCTCGCGCTCCTGCCAGCGGCGGTCCAGTGCGGAGCGAGGGGGCAGGGAGGAGCGCGACTCAGCAGCGGGATTCAAGGCAGTTTGCAGCAGTCACTTCTTGGAGGATGGACGCAGAGATATGCAGTAGCTTCGTGTATTAACCTTCAGCAACGGGAGTTTGTATTACTTTAGAGAGGAGTAGAGAAACGGCGGTTCAGATCTGCGTGAACTTCACCAGCCTTTGGAAGCATTGAAAATACCAGGACGTTGTTTCTTCAGAAGCGTTGGTTCTCTGGACGGTTTTGCTCAAGCGCTCCTCACGTAGTCAACGGTGAGTGACTTAAATCTGTTTTGAAAAGTTTGAGCGTTTCAGATGCTTTGTCTGTTTTTAAAGTTTTGTTGTAACATGCATTGCTTATAACTAATTATCATCACTATATTTGTATCTTACTGTAGTTTCATTAGTCCTTAGTAGCCTACTTACTGCAATATTGACTTAACAGTGACTATTGCATTATTGCTGTTTTTTTTTTGGTAATATTTTATTTGGCATTGAGTTATAATGGGAATCTGTTGTTTAGATATCACCTATTAATTTAAACTACTATTTTTGTCACTTGTTCTTATTGCAGATTTAAAAAGATACACCTATTACAAAATCTCACTGGATACATTTCTAAATTGTACTATAGTAAGATTAAAAGTTAAACTTCATTATTGACTTTTTCAGTTTCAGTATAAAATGTTGCATTGATTTATCCTCTTACTGATTTCTAGATTATAAAGTTCAATTCAGTTCACCTTCATTTGTGCTTATGCACATTGTTTTTGTTTGTTTGGCTGTGAGAGTAAAGTGACTGAGTGCTTTATCTTACAAAGGTCATAATTATGTTAAATGTAGGCAGACACCAATTTATCCCAGCAAAGGTAATTATGGCATCCCAGTGTCTTTTGTAATTACAGCATATGGAGCGTCCCTCCTTGAGACACATTGTCTGAATAGCTTTTGTATTCAACACATTCTCACAAATCCCTATAGTTTATTCTCAGTAGGTTCAGATCTCACCTTTGACTGTTATGTACTGTATGATAATTGCAATTTGTTAATTACCCTTAATGTTATCTGAGAATGAATGCAGTGTGTGTTTTTTACAAAACAGTTTGCTTTCAGAGGTTTTGCTGGTGTTTATCTGTAACATTTTCTAATTATTCTCAATTAGATTTGTTAGATTCCCAGTGATATTCTAGAAAGTTTTGTGACATTCACCCACTTACTGTAATGTCACTTCAGTATGCTAGTAACCACTTCTCACAGCCAGCTGTTGTTGTTTAAAACAGCCTTTGTTTTATTGCTGTATGAAAAGAGTTATAGTGCATGTTGTGTTCATTGTAAAGCAATGTTTTTATTCTTAGTCGAATTGTAAATCAGTAAAACATTCCATTTTGCAAATCATCGGAACAACTTAAAAGTGAAGACAAGGCATAAAACACTCAAATATTTTAATGTAACGATCCAAGGATCGTCATGTTGGGAGACACCGAAGTGCCTAAACAGTCATTTTTTTTCCTCTTCTTTAAAAGAATCAGGCTTAACCCTGACCGACTTACCTGTTGTGTTCAACACACTCAGCAAAGAAGTTCTGTTTCTTCTATCAACATAGAGTAGATGTTTTCTGAGATTTTATTAACTGAAAACACAACGCCCCTTAATGTAAGATTCTAGGAACCTACTTGTGCCCCCCCTCACCTCCCTTCAGTGGAAGATTAAATATTAGACTCAAAACGATTCTGCTGTTATAAAGACATTCTTCACCCTGTCAGCAAAGCCACTCTCTGGACTTCTAGTCTGATTATGAGTCATATTTAGCAGTTTATCTGTATTTTTGAGGGCTTTAACTTAAAGTTGCCGAATGTGAAACAGGAAATGCTGCATTCATGCACCGTTACTACTTGTACTTATAGCCATTTTTGTGATTTGGAGAGTCTTAAAGGGTTAGTTCACCCAAAAATGAAAATAATATCATTTATTACTCACCCTCATGTCGCTCTACACCCGTAAGACCTTCGTTCATCTTCGGAACACAAATTAAGATATTTTTGATTAAATCCAATGGCTCAGTGAGCTCACCGAACCTCTCAAGATCCAGAAAGGTACTCAAAACATATTTAAAACAGTTCATGTGAGTACAGTGGTTCAACCTTAATGTTATGAAGCGACGAGAATACTTTTTGTGCGCCAAAAAAACAAAATAACGACTTTTCAACAATATTTAGTGATGGGCGATTTCAAAATGATGTTTCATGAAGCTTCGAAGCTTTACAAATCTTTTGTTTCGAATCAGTGGTTCGGAGCGCCAAAGTCACGTGATTTCAGCAGTTTGATACACGATCCGAATCACAGATTCGAAACAAAAGATTCGTAAAGCTTTGAAGCAGTGTTTTGAAATCGGCCATCACTAGATATTGTTGAATAAAGTCGTTATTTTGTTTTTTTGGCGCACAAAATGTATTCTCGTCGCTTTATAATATTAAGGTAGAACCACATGAACTGTTTTAAATATGTTTTGAGTACCTTTCTGGATCTTGAGAGGTTCGGTGACATTGCTGGCAATGCAGGCCTCACTGAGCCATTGGATTTCATAAAAAATATCTTAATTTTTGTTCCAAAGATGAAGGTCTTACGGGTGTAGAACGACATGAGGGTGAGTAATAAATGACATTATTTTCATTTTTGGGTGAACTAACCCTTTAAGTGCTCAACTGGCAATGCCTACATACTGACACTCTGAATCCTGGCACTGTACATGGTCCGCCATACCCAGCTGCTTTCAGGCATCCCACTGGAAATATTTAGGATGGAAGTGGGTGGGGGAAAAAGTTATAACCATTTCACCCACCCAGTTCCATCCTAAATATTTCACATAATTATATATCCTTTCAGCTACTCACTGTGCCATATATTTGTATGAAAATGCACACTGATTGTTCTATGGGAAACCATTTATTTATTTACATTTATCATGTATGTCTTACAGTTGATACACTGTATAGCAATATGTCTGAAATTTGACAAACTGTCCTGGCAGCTGTATTTAATTTCAGGCCTTGAAAGTAGAATATATAGTTTCATGAGTCAATTTAAAAGCTAACTTTGGAAAATATATACCCTTTCCTCAGAGCACGATGAAGTATAAATTGTAAATATTTGAGATACTTCCCAAGAGAAAACAGTTTTGCTCGCAGTACATTTCTGTAGTTGTATTGCATGTCGTTTTCTAATTTCACAAGTGCATGCAGTTTAATATCAACAGACTGCTCTTATGAGTCAAGCTGAGGGGAATCACTCACATGAGCTGTCAGAGTGTTTATAGTGTGAAGAGAGGCAAGTCAATGTGCTAGAAGGCTGGTTACACCATGAATGCCCAGCTGTTGCTGACAGTGTGTGGGAATATGAGGTGAGCGCTCACTGAACACTAGGTCAAATGACATACATTCCATGTAGCTCATAAAACTTTTAACCAACTGCATTGATAGCCTCACTGAATCAAGCACTTGAAGGTCCAAACTCCCAGTATGGTGTTTGATTTGACAAATATAGGGACTGATAAAATGAACAAAGCACCTGTTTTAATGAATTTGGCATCATACTGTATCAATGGAGATAGAGGTTGTAATTTCATATGACGTTGGATGGTGTTGGCAGGCATCGCTCTATAACCTTGCCTGCCGTTTTTGTCATGATTGGAAGTGCACGTCAATAAACCAACACGCTAGCACCAAATTTACGAGGTTATCTCTGATATGTTCAGTGTGTGTGAAAAATTCAGTGCTTGCTCAGAGAATACCATAAATCTTTGATTTAGTTGCTCTAACATAGCCATTTATTAAATTCACCAAGACTTTGCTGTCTATATTTTAAATGAAAAATTGTATTTTTACGTGATTGGAGTCCTGACAGTAGATCTAATGTTCTTAAGGCTGCCTGCTTGCAGACTGGTTTGCTGAGATATGCATAAGTGTATGTGTTTATTGATGGGTCGGTGTGTGTATGGAAGCAGTTGATCTGTATCATGTTGGGGGAGGAGCCATCCATTGATATTCCTGAGAGAAAATCAATGTATGCAGCTCTGTTTTCTTGGTTTTGTCTTTCAATTTCTACTAATATGTCACATGGATAAAGTTTCTTTATGGATTTAGAAATTGGAACAGTTTCTATCTGCATTGCTCTGGTCGATAGGCCTCTCTGTGGCTGTTGATTGGATCTCTCATTTACAATCTATCACAGAGACTGACCAATTTTAGTTCTGGCAGAAACGCTGTTCATACAGATTCATTTACACAGAATAAGTGAATCAAATGCAGTGATTGAATGGGATGCGGTGATGAGAGCTGCGAGGAGGCATTATTCTGCTAAATCCAAAGTCAAGATGTCAGTGTAGTGCTGGCCGCTGTGATGTTGAGGACAAGCAATCCCGAGCTTAATTTCCTCAAAGAGTGAAGTCAGCACAATGATAGTGACAGTCTGTTAGCTCCTCCCACAGAGATGCCCCCTTCACTTCCTGTGGAGGTCTTTTGAGCAGCAAGACGTGATTCCCAGTGATGTGTCCAGTGTGATGTAGCGTACTTTGGCCATTTGCGTGATGAAAGAAATAGGGATGCACTGCAATTTTAGGGCCAATAGGGATCCTATATTCAGTAGCTTTTTGTGGCAGATACAATAACTGATAGGTTTACTTTTTGTATTTTAACCCTTTCAATTGGAATGGCTAATTTATAATGTTGCTAATTTACATTTGTAATTCACATTTTTGTTAGTGAAATCTGTGTATAAACATTTTCATAAACAATTCATGCAATCTGCAAGCAGTCCCAATATTACCGCATGATACATGCTGATTGGCCTCTGCTGCTCCTGCAGCCAATGAGATTGCTTGCTCAACATTTAAATAGTCAGTTTGCTGCACTGTAAACCCTAACGCTCAAAATAATTGGTTTGAGTAGGACAAACTTAAATTGAACAAATTAGTTCAGTTAAATTAACTGTTAATAGTATAACTTTTTCTTTTGAGTTCACAGCACTGATGTATTACAAGTAAACTGAACTGTTTCATTGTTTTGAGTTGTATGAACTAATTTCTTTTAATTTAGACTAACTTAAGTTTAACTGAAACTGGGCTGGGATTTCTATTTCCCAGCATGCTTTGCCCATGGCACTCGAAAAGGTGAGTAAATGCTAAAATTAAGTGTTATATAATGCTTTTTGTGCAAGATTAATGGTAAGGGAGATTTAGTAGTGATTAATGTTTTATGCTAATTTAGAAGAGTTTCTGTTAATGTGGGTTTTTGGAGAGTTACCAACATGGTGACAAGTGGTGCATGCTGCTTGGTTTCAGAGCAGGTTTGCTTTACTTATTCAGTAAGTGCTATACCATGCTATTGTTAACATGTTAGAAAATTAGCAAATTGGCATTTTCTGAATTTTCTTATTAGGGTTTACACAGTGAAGTAAATAACTCATGTGATTTGCAAAAACTCAAAATAAAAAAAAAGTTAATTAACTAAATCCTTTATGTTAATTGGTATCAAAATGTATGAGTTAGGTAACTCAGTACTTCAAGTTATGAGCAATTAACATGCATGAGTACTACAAAACTTGACAGTTTTGCATACTTAAAATTGGGAACATCATAACTCAAAAAATATGATGTAACTGATTACCTCAGTTAGCCCAACTTCTTTGGGTTTACAGTGTGTACGCTGGTCCTGCAATGCAATCATTGCATCATTCAGTTCCTCTGAAACCCTCCACCTCCCTCAGCTCCACCTGCCTAGATCTGCAATGGGATTCATGTGTCTATTCATGCAGCAGCAGCATATCTTACACGCTCACAGCAGTGTGTCTGTGTATCTAATAGCAGTAGCAAGTCCATATACTTGCACATTCAAGTTGCAAATGGCCGCACCCACTCTTATGTTAAAAATAAGGTGGATAGCATACCAGGAAAAATTTATGGAATTGTTTTCCAGTTATAGAGAATAATATTTTGGCCATTGATATATGGTGCACCAAGGGCTCACTGAAGTAGTGCAGCATCATGTGCTTGGGCTGCTTTCTATTAGTCAGGAATCTGCCCTGTCAAAGGGCTCTGCAAATCTGTACACCCCCACACTGAGAGAGAAACATTATGAAAACACTGTCCTTTTTGTACGTCCCCTGATTTATGATCTTTGGCCTGCGAGAGAGGTAAAGCATGCAGCACTTTCTCTCCATCTAAGTCTCCAAGCTGATGCAACGCAGGGGTCTTCGGCTCACAACTGTTTTCACTGCACGGTGCGTCCCATAGTGATGTGAGTTATTATAGGAGACAAGCTGCTCGCTCTGCCTGAGGCACGCTCTGACTCTCACCTCTTTCTGCTGTGCTGCTGGCTTGTCCAGTGCATCTCCCACTGACTACAAACAAGCAGACTGTGTGACATGCCAGAGTTTCCTGCTTTACAACTGTTGACCTTGCCTGCATTTTAACCTCTGATCTGTAATTAGGTGTGTAAACATTAGTTCAAGAGCGGAATATGGTAGTGGAATGCAAAGTTTGCAATCCTGTTTAAGCAGTGAAGAGAGGCTGAGATTTGTGTTTGGAGGCACTAAAGCTGTTTAACCAGTATGTCATCAATGTTTATACAGACTGACCCTTTAATTCCTCTCTTGTATGTGTGTGGTCAACACCCACCTCGCACAAGACCAATCCAACAGGGAGGGGATGATGCTAAATGTACGTAATGGGACACATTTAGTTAGCATTCAACATTAATCACAACTGTAGTCATTCATTCATGTTAGTCACATGTATTTTGTATGTAAGTCTCTGTAATACATCTGCTCAATAGAGTTAATTAATATAACCATAGTAAAACTGATTTGATGGGTGGATCAGAGATGTGATGCTAATTTTTATGTCCTCTATTAATTCATAAAGTAATATGTTTTTTTTTTCATTATATCCCTATAATGAACATGATTTCAGTTCCTAAAAACATTGTTTGTGGTGATGTTGACTAAAAATGCGCTGGATCCTTCACTGGAAACCGAAAGTTACTTACTCCCGCTAAACGCTTACTCTTTGAATTCTTGAACCCAGAGACATCATTATAACTAAAAGTTTGCTAAGAAGTATTTCCTACTAAAGCAAAGCAGTATTTGATTCTGGTAAGCGTATACATAACAGACTGGTGGGAGTGGCCTTGGACGCCAACATTGCCAGTGCATTATGGGTGTTGAAGTTTTCCTACCTATTAAGCAAAAGGGAAGACGACAGCCTTTTTTGTAGATTGCAAATCCATTATAGAGATGATGAAATCCTATATTGATGCCTCCTCTCTGAAGGTTTGTACCGGCTATGTAAGATAATCCTTAAATCAATCTTTAGTGGAATTTGTCAAATGTAATTGATGGATGAATTGGAATCCTCTGGTTAAAAAATTGCAGATAGTTTGAAATAATGCATCTCTATCTTTGGCACAGCATGCTACATAAACCAGAGGGCTTATTCTCAGTCCAGTCATGCTGAACCATGACGGCAGTCTCTCAGGCATGTCTAAAGAGCCGTGTGGGCTTAGATTGCCCCGTTTTGAGGGGATTATGTCCACACTGCATAGCACAGCAATTTAAACAGCCCTTATTTTGTGTCCTTAACCACCCCCATCTCACATGGTGGACAGACAGACTTATTAGCGTCTGCATTAGAAACCCGAGTCTAGTTGTCGCAGCTATGTGGAGCGCCGTGAAACTAAAGCATGTGTTCACACTTAATCTCCAAAAGCTCTGAGTGACTGTAGCAAGGTTGTTGACCTCTCTGAACGGCCTTGTTAACCTCTCTGCTGTTCCCATGTTGAGCGGTATCTGTTAAGTATACGTAAAGGTAATGAGATGAGGTCAGAGTGTCAGGAGATGGTCCAGCAGACACAATAATGTTTCAGTGCTGTCCATTACAGCCACTTTGTCCAGACAGCTTACACATTGAGCCAGCAGCATCCATAACAGGGCCAGTAGTCAGCTTGGAATGTGTTGACCGATGGAGCAAACATTTGGCAGGATTGCAGTGTTTAGGAGTAAGGAGCAGAACTGAATGCAGAGGTCCCATTAAATGAAGTACACATTTTTCTGACATTCCATTGGCTTTGCACTGATGCATTGTGTAGAAAGACTTGTCTGGGAAGTCCTGAGTTGGCACACAATCAAAGCTTGAAATTTTGATTAGCTCGTTCTTCAGTTTGTTTTTTGAAGTGGATTTATAAC
Source organism: Anabarilius grahami (assembly GCA_003731715.1). Taxonomy (NCBI): domain Eukaryota; kingdom Metazoa; phylum Chordata; class Actinopteri; order Cypriniformes; family Xenocyprididae; genus Anabarilius; species Anabarilius grahami. The sequence continues at coordinate 5,982,539 of RJVU01057857.1, read as the reverse complement.
AGATTCTGCAAGCGACAAATAATTTTTGGAATCTGCATGTGACTGTACATTTACATTAGTCTTTATAATTTTATCACTTTATAAATCCATATATGCATGCTATCTACCGTTACTCAACTAATAACTAAACTTGTTTACAGTGATTTATTAGCCAGGCTGATTAATCTGCCAATATTTGTCATTGGATATTGGCATTAGTCATACCCACATTATTTTAACAGAAACATTAGCCCTTTGTCAGCATATAATTAACCATTTTTGTCTTTAACATTTTTACTAAATATTGCGTAAAATAGTTTTTAATAATTAAAATAAAATGATGTATCATTTGCCATTTATTTATGGTATAAGACAAGCACTTAACCACGCCACAACCTTTTGGTTATATTATTGGTTCTTTGAGGAATTGCTTATGTTTCCTTATTGTAAGTTGCTTTAGATACGTGTCTTCTAAAAGCATAAATGTAAATGTGAAAATGAAAATTTGGTCAGAATTTATTCACCTTCATGTCATCATTAATGTCTCAGTGTTTTTTTATACATATATTGAGAGTCAATAAAGTCTGATGATGTTTCTTCAAAAAGTGTAAGCACTGTGATTGTACTCTCTAGATATCGGAATTGGACGATTCACATTCACACAGTAATTTTTAGTTCAGTGTGAGATTCTTGAACACAATATTAGTCTGTTTTTAAAAGAGCATAGGCCATAGACCGAGTAATGTTTTTGTTCTTACCTTTGCAATAGTGTTGTCAAAATTACTGACCGTGATACCAAGTCGGTTCTGAAGTTTTAAAAATATAACACTTTAAGTGCTGTCTGATTGGCCATTGTGTTCATGCACTCAAAATATATGTCTGTGATTGGCTACAATGATCAACACATGGGAGCGTTTGAATTTGAAAGTGTTTTGAAAGCTGGAGCATTCGGTGTATCGGTGTACAGCGCTCCCGTGTGTATCTGTGTAAGAGCGTCATTGATGTCTATTTACAACATGTTTTTGAAGCGTTGATCATTGTAGCCAATCACAGACATATCTGATGAGCGCGTGAACACAAAGGCCAATCAGAGGTGTTTACGAATCCGATCATATACTTTGTCACAGAGCTTATTTTCTGCAATTACCCCCAAAGCCAATTTAAAAGTCCTATTGGGTTTTTGTCGAAAGAACGAGGGTGATGCTAACTTCTGGATTGGTCTAAAAAATGACGTCATCTCTGTGGCACTCTATACACAACTCTCCATCTTTAGTCCTAAAACGCAGCAAATTCAGGACCTTGTGGTTCATAGGATCCATTTCCCAAAGGTAAAGTTCCTCATAGCCCGTAAAATCAAATGAACTTTAACAGCATCGCCATATAAAGAATTTATGTGTGTGTGTGTGTGTGTGTGAAATTTTGCACTTATTGTAATTGTGGGAAGTGGAGTTAGCTCCATGTGGATGGAGTTTAGTGAATGACTCTGCCAGATCGCCTGTGGTGCTGTTCCCTCTTCAGCCCACTCCATCAGCTGACTCTCGTGTGTTTTCCAATTCCAAAATGAAAAGAAAGTAGGGGTGTACCATAAATTGCCTCTATGAATGCTGCCGCTATTAACATTTTACCATAAGTGCAGACAGTTGGAAAAAGAAGAGAAATAGTTGTTTTTCCTCTCTCTGTGGTGTGGTGTCCACCCTCTGGCTCTGTCTTCCCACCCGTTCACTGGAGCCAGGAGATGAGGAATGGTCTTTTTGGCTGCTGATGTTTTCGCAGCTCCGCCTGTGAGCTCTGGGTTCAGTTCAAGCCCCACAGTAATTTTTATTACCCCTCTCCTCAACAACACAAACACTAAACCTCTCCTCCCACCCCATAACTCTTGATTTATGTCACTACAACCACCTTGTCCAAAAACTTCCCTGACATTTCCAGGAGACTTTCTGAATCACAGCATTCATGGCTGAGACAAGCTGTCATATAAAGCTGTGATGGGGGAAGACAGATTTCCACTGAATACTCTTGATTTAAATACACGGTTGATATATTTTTTCCCCTCATGCTGTTTGGGTGCTCTGTCGTCGTCTTAACTTATTTTTAGGGACAGATCTGATGCTGCTGCTCTGTTAATGGAGGAATCAGTAATGTGTGTGGATTTGTTTTTAGAGCCGAACAGTCTCTCGTTTAGTTCTCAACTTCACAAGAAAACATATATAACAGTAGTAATATATACATTTGTGGCTGTCAGTTTATGAAGCTATAAGATATTATCTGAATTGGACAATTTGAGTAATCTATGGAAGCTTGTTTCCGCCATGAGGTAAAAAATTAAATGGGTAATTGGGTCTTTTAGTCTCATTTAATGTCATTGTGTGATATAAAGTCAGAATTGGGAGTTATAAAGTCATAAATGTGAGATATAAACTCGCAACTGCTTGTTGTAATGTGCAATTGTGAGTGGAAAAAATAATGACTTTTTTTCTCAGAATTGCGAGTTTATATCTCACAATTCTGACTTTATAACTCGCAAATTGCATAAAGTCCGAATTGTGATATATAAACTCATAATTCTGAGAAAAAGTCAGAATTGTGAGATATAAAGTTAGAATTGCGTGATTAAAAACTCGCAGTTCTGTCTTTATAACTCGCAATTTTGACTTTATAACTTTTTTGCGAGTTTAAATCTTGCCATAGTAATCCATAGTAATCTGACTGTGTGAGTAGTTTATTTCACATCCATCAACATTTTTTGGTACTGTTGTGCACTTATCATATGTCCTAATAGAGCAGTATGGATTTCCTGTGGTCCATAGAAAGAAATATGAGTCTACCTTATGGATTACATAAATATTTTGAGACATTTAATTTTCTCAACAGTCAGCTTACACTTTAGTGTTGCACTACAGCTGTTTATCAATGTCATGATCACATTGGGCAGATTAATGCAAGGCTTTTTTCTCATTTTGGTAGTGGCACCTAATAAACAAAACCCCACAAAAGGTGAGGTGATATCTGTTCATCATATAAAGCGATCGTGTCTGTTTAGAAGGCCTGGACTAAACCACTCGGTTCATGTGGGTTTCTTTTATAATGACTTTTTTAAACTTTTTGAAGCATCAGATTTGAGTGGTATGCACTTTCAATGGAGGAACAGAAATCTCTCAGCTTTCATTAAAATAAATCTTTATTTGTGAAGAGCAAAGGTCTTCTAGGTTTGGAACAACATGAGGGTCAGTAAATAATCACAGACTTTTCATTTTTGGGTGAATTATCCCTTTAAATAGCTGTTTTTGAGGACAAATGTATTTTGCGTTCGACCATTATCGGCATTCATTGAAAAATTGTTATCAGAACCTAATGATAGTCAAAGCGATAAATTGGTTGACCTTTGAGTATGACCTCCTTTTCAAATGTGTCCCAAATGTGGGAACTTTAACCTGTCTGAACCTCTCGGTGGGGACTTGAGAAAGTGAGTCGGGTTTAATTGAGCATCACATTGCTTGTCATTGAGGCAGCAGCATGGAGAGGTGAACAAAACCAGGACAGCACAGCTGGGAGACCAGCCAGTGAGAATGTGCTTGATGTTCACCAGCCACTACAGGCCACTTTGTGATTTGCTGCCAGATTAATGCAGAATACTGAAGCTGTGTGTCAGTATTGATTTGAGAGGACTTCGGTTTATTTGGTGACTCAGCATTTCCCTTCTGAACCTAAGCACAAAAAGAATATAGATCCCAATATCACAGTACTGAGATCAGCTCATTTGCTTGACATTTTATGTAAGGTGTATTTCTGATTCTTTGTTTTATGTGGTAAATAGAATATATTACTCAAAACATCATGTTGTATATTTTTCAGAGCTATGGAAGGTTGTTTTGACCACAGAAAAAAACAGTGATTGTTTATACCTCACAATGGCTTTTTTTCATGCAATTATGCGTTTATATTTCAAAATTCAGACTTTTTTCAGAATTGCGAGTTTATGTTTTTTCAATTCTGGCTTTTTTCATGCAATTATGCGTTTATTTTTCACAATTCTGGCTTTTTTTCAGAATTGCATGTTTATATTTCACAATTCTGGCTTTTTTTTTCATGCAGTTATGCATTTATATTTCAAAATTCTGACTTTTTTCAGAATTGCGAGTTTATATTTCACAATTCTGAGAGAAACAGTCATAAAGTCAGAATTGCAAGATATAAACTCGTAATTGCAAGTAAAAAAAGTCAGAATACAAATAAAGCAAGATATAAACTTGCAATTCTGAGGAAAAAAGTCCGAATTGTGAGATGTAAACTCACAATTGTGAGAAAAAAGTCAGAATTGCGAGATATAAACCTGCAATTCTGAGGAAAAAAGTCCGAAGAAAAAAGTCAGAATTGTGAGATTTAAACTGGCAATTACCCTTTTATTTTGACGGAAACAAGCTTCCATACAGAGCTGTACAATTCTAAGCAAAAATAATAAAGCAATTTTTTTGGGCTATGAAATGTTAGGCTACCTATCATTAACATTTTATCTGTATTAATTAAAAATGTTATAAATGCAGTTTCCGAGCTGTAATTTGAGATGGATAGAAGCTGTCCTGACTCTTTTTATGGTGAAGCCGCTTCTTCTGTTTTTGTGCCACATAGCAAAAAGGATTAGAGTCAGTTACGTAACTCCCCCCAGAGCCTCTCCTCATGCATGGCCGTCTGGAACAGAATCTCTAAATAATGATTTTGAGGTTTATTTATGCTTAATTTGCACAATCCCTTTTGTTTATTAATGCATCTGCCTTCTTTTCATGTTTGATGAGCTAAAATGAGAGAAGTCTCAGAGAAAGAGGGAGTGATGGGGTATTTATAGAGTGTCCTGCTGTGGGGCTGGCCGGTCTGTCTCTCTGAAGCATTGCGTCCTGTCAGACCCCATCAGATCTCCATATGGACTCGAGCTCACACACACACACACACACACACAGAGTACTACAACTATATCACTCCCAATTAGACATTCAGCATTTTTACAATCAAAAAACCTGTTTTGAACATTATTTTGTTTGGATGTACTACTGTAGATTTTTTGTTGTTGTTGTTCCAAAGGATAATGTCACGGTGGGTCAGGCAAAAACAAGAAGGGGATATAATTGCAGCATTTTATTTTAAACAAAAACGATAAAGAAGATAATCCAAAATGAAGAGGATCACAGGAAAAAACGTGTGGCAACATAAACAACACAAGAAAAAGAACTGAACAAACTAAGGGGACCATTTACATGACAACGATGTACTAAACACTGAAAAGTTTTTCCTCTGCGTTTTTGTTGTCAAAACGACTAAAAACACTGTATTATGCTTCCAGGCCAGTAGTTGGCGATGTCACTTGTGCATGACGTCACCGTTTTCGCAAATTCGTGTTTTTGTAATTTATGCTGAGACAATAACGATATTGTATTCTAAACTTTTTGTGTTTTCAGGCTGTCAAAATGCCATTGTCGTGTAAATGAATGGCCAAAACGCATACGTTTTCCGTTTTTAGTTGAAAACGGTGTAGTGTAAGCGCCCCCTCAGAGCCATATTCAAGGGAAAACACTAGGCGAGAAACAAGGTAACTAATTAAACACAGGTGGGACGAGGGACATCAAAAACCACTAAAACCGCCAGCTAACAGGATAACAACTCAAACAATGAACAATGACAGAGACAAACCAACTCAAAGTCCTACAGAAACACAGACCAAACTAAACCTAATTTAAACTAAACATTTAATAGTTTTAGTTAATAATAACAAGATTGTTCTCAAGTTGATTGATATTGTTTTAAGGATTTTTACTGAAAACAAAATAGTAAATACTGAATAAGAAAATTTTTGCAAGGTTGTGTGTCTGCACTGTATATTGTAGTGCAAAAATGTAAATACAAACAAATGTTGTTGCCTGAGGTTCATACACACATACAAACACTTCCTTATTTAATACAATAAGCTTCCTTGTATTATGAATGTGGATGATATCATGAAACAAAAGCTCTTTATCACAAACTCATCCTTCTATACATGACACTAAACACACTTGTGTAATCCATCTATCTTGTCTGAGTTAACAAATTCTTATCATGCAACCTTGCACAGGGTCCCAGAGGGATTAGATAGCAATATATGCTCTTTGGCCCATCTATTTCTCCAGGTCTTCCCTTTCTCACCACATTTAAAGCTTTCTGAAGGGATTTACTTGTGCATTTGCTTCATCTATGTTTTTTTCCTAAGATCTTCTCATATATAAGTCGAGTCTGTGACCATTTCAGATGGCTGCACATCGTTGCATGTTAATACATATGTCAGATCCTGTGTTTGACAGCAGTAACATAGCAATGTCACCATAGCTTTGATCTCGCACAGCTCACCATCTGTTACAGAGATTATGCGCTGAGGGAGACAAAGCTGACATCTATGTTTCATGCCTTCAACTGAGCTGCATCATGCATCCTGTATGTCTCTGAAGTTTCATCAGTGGTGCTCCTACATTCATGTATTTAAGACACGGACTCTTGTCCTGTAATGCTTACTAGAGCAGTCTGTTTTAGCATTTGGCCCTTGAGTGGCTCACTCTCTCAAACACACATGCAGAAAAACGCACGTGTTCCTGGTGCCCTGCTCTGTCAGGGAAACTGAAGGCCTCCCTTAGGGCACTCAGGCTGATGACTTCATTGGCCTTGTTTGTTTTCTGCCCTTGGGGCTGGAGCGGAGAGGGAAGAGAGAGAGCGGTGGCTCATCCTGACACTCCAGCACAGGAAACAGTCTAGTCCGGGCTGGAAACAGACGCTGAAAGAGCCCTTTGGAAGCGGCATTCCTCTGCCTTTCCAAACATCTGGTTTCATGTGGGTAAGCGTACTGTCACCCTCTGTGCCATCACAACACTGGAAGTCTAGATGCCTTTTTTGTTTTTGTGTGGACGCCAAAAAAAGGTTCTCAAAAACATGACAAAAAAGGCCCATTTACACAAGTGAAACGAAACATCTTTAGTGAATACCTCCAGATTCCCTAGATCTCAATCCAATTGAGCATCTGTTTGATGTGCTGGACCAACAAGATCGATCTACGTCAGCTCCACCTCGCAACCTACAGGATCTGCTGCTAACATCTTGGTGCCAGATACCACAGAACATCTTCAGGGGTCTAGTAGAGTGCATTTTTTGGCGGGTTGGTGCTGGTTTGGCAGCATGCGTAGGACCAACAGCATATTGGGCAGGTGGTCATAATGTTTTGGCTCATTGGTGTATATTGCTTAATGTGAGTATATTGTATGTACTCAGGTACTGTAAAGTTGCAGGTACTATATATCACTGAGCGATAATTCAGTTTCAAAATTTTTTTTTGACGATGTAGCATTCAAGAAGAGATTTGATAACATGAGTGTACTGTATTATTTATCCGGATAGAGCTAGAGATACTTATATGATATACAAGTAGTTGTTGTTATGAAATATTAATTTGTTAATTTGAGTTATTTGTAATCTTGTGATATTGAGAATTATGAAACCAGTGAGGTTTTGTTCAGTTTACAACAATGCCTGATACGAGATGCAAAAGCTATTATCTCATTGGTAGAAGAGTTTTTTTCACCAGGCAAATTATTTTTGTTTGCAGGTGTTTTGTTTGTAGAATATATTCAGAGGAATGCATTGTTTTGAATATTCACAGCATATTTTTGTTAATAAACAATATATTTTAATGAAAGCTAATACATGTTTTTGTTTTAATTTCTTTTTTTAGTTTGTTTACCTTAAACATGTTTGAAAAATGAGTGTTAATAACATGCACTCATGCTGTTTGTGTCTTTGTGTTTATGGACTGAATGTTTGGATTCCATTGTTTTTCTACATTGTCTGCACAGTGTTTCATCATGGTCCAATGGCAGTCATTTTTCAGGAGTACGCCCACAGGGACTCAGTTGAGGATTTACTGAGGTTATGTGTTATATATTGCTTTTACAGTTATTTGAAAAAGCTTATATTTTCCTCCCCATTGAGTTTGTGGGATAAAATCTCTGTAATGTACTGTAATCTTGTTTCAGTTTTGGCTGCTGTGTGGTTCCGCTTTCTGGTAGGAGGATGTGATGCTTATTTGGCTCTTAATAGGCACTTGGATCTAGAATGTGTTATTCAAACGAAGACTAAGGTCACTAAGCGAGAGGTCTGATAGACTGCATTTCAAATAAAATGTCTAATTATAAGATACTTGCCTGCCAAAGCTGCCAAATTGTGGTCACTCCAATCAAATGTCCATTAATACTGTGAACTGAGTCAGTTGGGCTGTTATGAAGTCTTGGACGACTCATTAAATTAAAAGTTGATTATACTGTACAAGGCTATGATTGTTCAGTTTTGGAAGGCAAAGCTAGAATAACAAACCCACTGTAGTACTGTACAAAGCCCAAACAACTGAGAGCCCAGTTAAAATCAGCAGTCCTGTCCTATCTGTTCTTCCACTTTGTGCCTAGACAAATACTTCTCATTTTCTGCTCCAGATGAGAAATCAAGACTAATGCTAATGCCTGCTCTTAATGTCCTCTCTGGTGTGATCTCAGTGGAAACTAGAGCTGCACGATTAATTGTTAAAAGATCGCAATCTCGATTCAAAAACACACGCGATCTTATACCTAAATGACAACGATTCGGCTATGTCTAGTAAATCTTTGACAAGTACGATCATATGGAACATTAAAGGGGCTCTCTGTAGGAATGACATCCAGTGTTCATAATAGGTACTGCAGTCCAAATTCAAAATATTGTTTGGCCCGCCCCCTCGTTCAAAGACGCGGGTTGCCAGCATTTACAGCATATGGTTGCCAGCAACAATAGGTAGTGCAATTGACAATGAAAGCTGAGGAGACTTGTCAGTAATAAAATATAAACAGCTCAAATATATGCAATAGAATAAAGAGAGCTATGAAACTAAGTTTTTTTGGGTTAACTGGGTTTTTATTCAGGTAAGAAATACTACAGAAATTAAAGTAATCAAATGTAAAATAACACATTGTGTTATTTTGCATTGGTTACCTTAATTTCTGTAGTCTTTATTGCAAATAATTCTTACCATTAAAGTTATAAAACATATATAAACACTGATGTCTACGGTAGTGATCAAAATGGAGCAAATCACCTTTTGAAAGTAAATTGATGCTTCAAATAATGATATCAATTACATAGTTACGCCAATAGGTGGCGACAAGCGACTGTTAAAATGTATTTGTCATTGAATCATTCAAGAGAATCATTCAAAAACACTGACAACATTTTCTTTGAAAGTGTACTCCAATAATCTTTGTTTTATTTGCAACTTTGAAAAAGCATTTAATCTAATTAGAAATTGACTGTTTTACCTAATATGTGTGTTTGCCTTATATTTTTTGCTTATTACGCTACCATGTTGTGAGCAATGGCAAGTTGAAATCAACTGTGGGTCGAGTTTCCTGTGAATTTCGTGGGAGTACTAGTCCAATAATTTGGCATTTTAAACCCAATTTTAATAGGCCAACTCAAGAATGAGATGCTAAAAAGTGTGGCTGATTTGACTTCTGGTTCAGATGTCACATTTGGCAATATAAGGTTGTGTTGAGCATTATGTTATATACAGTATTCTGTTGTATAATGCACATTTTGGCAAAAAGTAGAAGGCCATCCAGGTATTCAGTGCATACAGAGAATGTGTGAACTGTTTGCATATGTACTGCAGGCTGTTCTCACCTGTCCCCCTTTGTTTCTGTGACTCAGCAAATTGTATTCCAGACTTCGGTTCTAGCAAACTATTAAATGGCTGTGCAAATATCAAATAAAAGATAACTGTGATGGGTTTGCTCACTCCCTCTGCCTTTCAGCAAAATGAGTTGAGAAAAAGAAGGAATTTGAGAGTGCTGGATGGAGAGAGTAAGAATGGGGAGGCAGATGGAATTTGTGAGAAATTCATCCTAGGGTTATGCGACAGTCAGAGACGCTGTGAGAAGCTGCTCTCTTTTGAGTTTTTTTTTTTAAAGCATTTTTGAGTTTTTCTGCCTCATCAAGAATGATGTTGAAGGCTAACTGAAGAATTTCTGGAGTAGTGTAGAGGGAAAAAAATCCTCCTAGACCCTTTATACTTTTTCCACAGTGTTGTTTTACAACTTTATTTGCTTCCTCATGTCCTTCCTTTAGACCTGTCAGGAGAAACCTTCATACAATGGAGTTGGCCCTTATTTGGCCTTTTGTCCCATGATGGTATGATGCAGCTAGTTATTATTAATTCAACTTTAATACCACCACTAATAAAACCAATCTGTACTGAGATCCCTCTACAATTATAGTCTCTCATTCCCAGCTGTGCTCCCTCTGGTGGTCTGAGGCTGAACTGCTTTTTTTACTACTAATTCAGAATCTGAATCCTTTGGCAAGATTTAGCTGTGCTGACTGAGTAATTGTAGAAATACTATTTGTGGGAATTTGTACTTACCTGATAGTTATATTCTTACTATATTACATTTCAAATAATTTTTTTATTTTTATTATATATTTTCAAATAATCCCTTTGCAGGGATTGTGCATTAAATTTACTTTAATGAGCAAAGTCTTTGCTTGATTTCACCGATTTATTAAGCTTATTTTTAGTACAATTAAATGTGAAAACTATATTTTGTTCCAGCCAGGGTTATTATATTTAACTAAAAGTAAATATAAAAAAACTTTTTGGTTATGTAATATAAAATAAACCAACTGAAATAAAATAAAATATAAAAAAGCAACAAAAAAGCAAGGCAACATTTCACATTTTAATTTAGTTTAACTTGATTTACTGAAATAACAAAAATAATAAAAACTATATAGACCAAAAAATAACAAAACCTAAATTAGATGGCTAAATGCTTATTTGTAACTAAAATTGACACTGTACAAATCCATAAAACAATGCATATTTTCTTATACTCTGTAGTATGATTATATAATATTTGACAATATTAGTATTGTAAACACTTTTTTATCAATAATATTAATGTTTTCTGTTCTTTTGTGTCCTGTTCTCTTCTTTGGGTATTTGCCTTTTGCTGTTTGTAAAAATGAGCACTTCAAGATGCATAAAACATAATCACTTAGTGTTTTTTTTTTCTTCTTGCTGTTACATATTTGATCTGTACTGTCCTTTCACAGAGTCTCTTAAAACTCACATTGCGATTGCTGAACCGTGTCCTCTCTGGGGTTGCTCTAGCTCGGGTGTTGTCTGCCACAACATCAAACTGAAAAAAGGCATAAATTGAAGCAGCAAATCATTTTTTATGTATGTGTGCTTGCACAATAAACATAGTGGAAACTGGGACAGTCAGCAGAGCATTAGGACAACAAAGCTGCTTTTGCTTTCCTGGAAAACAATGCTGACAGAAATTGAGAGATTTACTGCTTTTACTTATCAAACAGGATAAAGGGTTAGAATTGCATTACGAATTACTGAGATATTTTTATTCTAGTTGTTTTGAGACCACAAATAGTTCTGAGTGAACAGGACTGACATGAGAAATCTCTCAGTTGGTGTTATAAGACTCTGTTATGTAACTCTCTCTCAGGCAGCTGCGTCCTTCATGCTTAAATCGCAGTTGTCTTGGGACTTTAATGTGAGGCGTCTCTGCAGTGATGATGTTGAATATGAAAGGACAGAGAGAGTTATGCTGGTGGATGCTTCCATGTTCACAATACTACACCCAGTCCATTAGGAAGGGTAACAGCAGATGTACAGCAGTGAGAAAAAGTGTGTGCAGTTGTCAGGATCCTGACCTTGAGAGTCATATTGGAGGTTTGTAAGCGTCTTAAACATAGAAACGGCAGATGTGTGCTTGAGCGATGAGCATCGCTCACATCAGAGCTGAGCTCTCGTGTCCTTGAGTCGTCTCTGAGATGATTGAAGACGCCGTGTGACTTTGACATCAATGCGCTGCTGTTAGACCATTACACCCGCCTAATGACACCGTCGTGGAGATTAACGACATTAATCAGCTGCAGAGGGGCGTTCGGTTACTGACACTGACGATCTAAAGTATGTCTGTGGAAAAGAGTACAGCTTGCTGCTGTCATATTCCAGAGTTTCAGTTGAGAAATGTAAAAATGTTTTACCCTTTAAAACAGCTTTAAAGGGTTAGTTCACGCAAAAATGAAATTAAGCCTTAAGACCTTCATCTTCGGAACACAAATTCAGATATTTTTGAATGAAATCCGAGAGGTTTTTTTATCCCCCATATAAAGCAACATAATTACCACATTCAAGGTCCAGAAAGACATTGTTAAAATAGTCAATGTGACTATAGTGGTTCAATCTTAATGTTAAAGCGACAAGAATACTTTTTTGTGCGTAAAAACAAAAATAACTATTACCTTGTATAGACAGTGCAGCGCTTCCGTGTTCTACGTCAGAACGCAGACTCAGTATTCATTCTCATTTAGTTGGGTCTTTGCTCTTGTATTGTAGCATTTACACTACTGTCCAGAAGTTTTTAATGTTTTTGAAAGATGTCTTTCTTTCTAGGGCTGAAACGATTAGTCGACATTATCGACAATGTATTTTGACAAATATTTTTGTTGTCGAATAGTCTTTTGATCTCATATGACCAGTGGTGTATAAAGTACTCGAAAACCATACTTGAGTAAAAGTATAGATATCTTACCAGAAAATGACTTTGGTAGAAGTTTAAGTCACTGTTTATAATATTACTTGAGCAAAAGTTTTAAAGTATGTGATATTTTTTGTACTTAAGTACGAAAAGTATTTTTTTGATATTAAATGTACTTAAGTATTGAAAGTAAAAGTACAAGTAAATATTAGTAAATAAATACAAAAAATATAATTAAAAATTGTTCTATACACAGATTGAGCAGCAAGATTGTGTTCAGTTTTAACTCTCTTACATTTTGTTTCTTTGAATTAAAAAATGGCTAAATGTTTATTGTAATTTTTAAATATAAAAATACTAATATATTATTTATACATTGACCGTTCATGTTAATTCATAGTGCACTATAACTAATGTAAGAGACAACTTTAAAATGTAAAAATGTAAATGTCGAAATTAAAAATTAACAATACTTTTATTAACTTTATTTAATGTTACAAATGGACTCTTATTGTAAAGTGTTACCATTTCATAACAGTCATGCTTAAAACTTACCATCTTTACACACAAAGGCATCGCATGGGTCTATTATATGTATACTTTCACACATTATTTGCCTCTATTTTAGAAAACTTGATGATGATCTAATCAAAATATGTGTTACAGTGCCAATAAAAAGAACAAATCGAATACATTTCTGATAAATGTTTCTGTCGCTGCATGATGAGGATACAGTTTAAATATGCAACTTCGCTGGGTAATGAATGCATAACAGAGAACAAATGGATATAAACTAATGCAAATGAATGGTAACAATCGTGACATTAAACAGTTGGTGTTTTTGTCACATTGTTTAACCGCTTGAGGTACTACTAATGTTAGCATCCTCTCAGCCTCGACGACAAACATACTGCTGTTCTCCACTATTGCAGCATCTACTCAACAAACTAATTACTTTATAATGATATGAAAACATGTACTGTAGTGTACACTGTATAACATACCGTTTTGTTGTTCGTTTTAAATCCGTTTTTGAAGTGTCCCGCTTTGTGCAGCGTGCAGCCTCACATCACGTGTCATAACAAACTCTACAAGGATTCAGTGATAGTTTTTATTTCGCCTCTAGAGGCCGCTCTCGTACTGTATAATGACAGCGCACTCTTCTCAGCCGCTCCAGCAACGGACGCAACCCGGAAAATGAAATCAACCGCGGTTGTGCGAGCACTTGTTTGCAGTCTGTGTTCTTCCGACTTTATTTTGTAGTAAGTAACGAAAATGCTTTGGAAAAATGTATCGGAGTAAAAGTATACATTTTATTTAGGAAATGTAGTGGAGTAAAAGTAAAAGTTGACAGAAATATAAAGACTAAAGTAAAGTACAGATTCTCCCAAAAAATACTTAAGTACTGTAACGAAGTATTATTACTTCGTTACATTACAGCACTGCATATGACCTATTTGAAGGGCCTGCAATAACGCGGTTTAACCAGAGCGCTGTAGCGCAATACTTAAATGCGGCCCTCCCGGATCGAATCCAATAGAAGAAGACACGGTGCTTCTGAGTGCATACTGCATAGTGCAACGAACTCGATCCCGTAAAATATGGGAGTTTAGCATGGCATAAAACATAACGTTTAGCATAACTACAATAAATGCTGTCATACAGGGCCACCAACTCTCATTCAAAATCACTGTTTGCCACACGTACATTTTCTCATGCAGAGAAAGAAAGTCTTAACTTTTAAATTCTGTCAATTTTACTACGGGATTTAAACAATACGTGTGGATTTGGTGCTCTTTAATGTGGAGTGACAGATCGCTGTAGCGCCTCAGGTCAAGCGGCACGTGAACCTATTATCTCTTCCTCTTTTCTGCTATTACAGCACGAAATAAACATGAATGAACTTCAAAAAGTATGCTGAAAGATACAGTACAATTTACTGAAATGAATCCAGCTCTAATGTAATTACTTAATCAGAGTTTCTACCGCAGAAAGACGTCAATAAAACAGCTTGCAAACAAATATGTTACAGAATGTTACATTTACCTCAGGAAAGCCATTCAGTGACCATAAACTCGATAAAAAGAAGAAATCTAGAGAGGAGCTTTTTTCAGAAATTTTTGCACTATATTACATATTCATATTTTTACTCTTATTAAAAAGTTATTACAAACAAAGTACATCATTTTAACAATATTTTTTAACAAATTCATTAAAAATACACTTTCCAAAGCTGAAGTGATTTCCTTGTTTTAATTATTGGTTAAATTATAAATCGAACAAAGCAAACTGATTAACCAGTATAACAATAATCAATGATTAGTCGATTAATCGTTCCAATAATCAGTAGATGAATCGATTATCAAAATAATCGTATGTTGCAGCCCTGGGTGCACTGTGCGATTTATAATAGTCCTTTACGATTTTGCTTGTCAGACTGTATGAACATGATCCTCATGCAGGGGCGCACGAAGATGTTTTAGGTTGGGGATGCTGTGCGTGCATGCAAAGATTACAGATTTTTGCCTAGGATTATAGGAATCTTTTAGGATTCTCAAAATTTGTCTTAGACGACCAAATCGTGGCCAAAATCACACATTGTGCACCCGCTTAAAGGGTACATTTACATGACAACGATGTACTAAAAACGGAAAAGTTATTCCTTTTGCGTTTTTACGTACAGACAAACGATCCCCGTTCACATGGATCCACAAAAAAACTACTAAAAATTATGTATTCTGCTGCCAGGCCAGTAGATGGCGATGTCTTTTGTAAAGAACCTACGCGCCTATAGACTGAACATGCAATACAAATGCGCATGACATCACAGTTTTCACAAATTCGTGTTTTTTTACACGGACATGATAACAGTATTGTTTTCAAAAACTTGCACTTTGAAACCAGTTTTCGAAAGTTTGTGTTTTCAGGCTCCCAAAACGTGTTGTCGTGTAAATAAACGACAAAAACGCATAAAAAGTTTTCATTTTTTATTTGTGTCATGTAAACGGCCCCTAAAACCAAAGCTGCATTTATTTAATCTAAAATATAGTAAATTGAAATATTATTACAATTCTAAAACTATTTTCTTCTTGAACATATTTTAAGGTGTAATTTATTTCTGTGATAGCATAACTAAATTTTCAGAAGTCATTACTCCGGTCTTCAGTGTCACATGATCCTTCAGAAATCATTCTAATATGCTCTCGAAACACTTCTTCTTATTATCAATGTTGAAAACAGCCAGGACTCAAACTCGGGTCACCCAAAGCGCTACCGCGCTCAGTGTTGTTATCAAATTGTTGTTACCTATTGGGTTTCCAGACAAACCTTCCTGTGGGATTTGTAGGCCTGCTGCTGTGCATCTGCATTTACACATTTTTCAGTTGCTTTTATCCAAAGTGAATCAAACCCATGACCTTGGATCACTAGTATTACTGATACACTGAACCTCAGACTGACCTGTGTTCAGATCAGAAGAGGGTTCTTATGAAAGGACGTTGAGATGAGGTCTTGATTAGAGAATATAGGACGATACAGGCAGAAAGCAAAGCAGGTGAATTATGATGAGTTCAGGCTCTTTTAAGCCCATGAGAGTGTCCTGTCTCTGAACCAAATCGCAAGGCTGCAGTCAGAGGTCAGCAAATGTGGCTCAGTTGTTAGTTTTATGAAAATTAAAATGCTAATGCCATCCCAAATCTCAGAAGCAGTGCGAGTTGGATAGTAATCCGATTCTCTATGACCGAAATAAATAGCAGCATAAATCCACAGTCCAGTTTTTCCTAATACCTGAAACAGGTTCTGGTCAGACTTTTCTTTCAGACTTTCTATAAACATTTTATTACCACCCACATTTCTTTCAGTATCTATCACATAGTTGCACCCAAAAGTCTAAAATCCCTAGTAAAAATGCTTGTTTTGCATTCTTTTCCAATTTACCTCAACAAAATGATCACATTCTCACGAGTTATTAATTCCTCGCTGTATATCATGTTTTTCTGTACTCTGTATCTGCTTTTCCTGTTTTCATATCCTGTAACTAAAGACATAGAATTGAAAGTTATAACTAGTAGCAGTCTGGACTCATTAAAGTTCAAAACCCTCAGTTCACCATTAATTGAGGCCAGTCTGTGACCCCACAGGCCGCTTCTCTCCATGTGTGGGTGCCTCATAACTCCCAGTCCATGTATTACAAGCTCAGAGGGAGTCAGTCAGCGTCTGTATTGTGGTGCGCGGCTGGTATTGTATTGTCCTGCTGTGTATCCATACGCGTGATTCTCAGGGATGGGAAAATGATGAGAGACACTGAGCTGCGTCCCCGTCTGGAAGGAGGGATGATGGGGTCAGAGAGGAGGTGGAGAGAAGTGGATTGATGCCGCTCCGTCCTCGAGTCCCTGACGCTTGGCCCTCACCATCTGCCACCCTGCAGGCTCTGTCTTTTTCTTGCTGAGCCCAGAATAGGTCAGATACACATTTACCTCATCTAACAGTACTGTTGCCTACGGGAGCAGGTGAGGAACAGGAAGACACTGTAAGGTTAATGGGGAGAATGTCTTTACAGGATAGTTTGAGTACAAGTGAAAATTGTCATCATTTACTCACCTCATAGAGAAACATTTATTTATTTGCTTAGAACTCACAAATTCTCTACTGTAGCAAAATTTCCACTCTTTTACATATAATGAAAGTGGATGGTGACCAGTAGCTGTCAAGCTCCAAAAAGGACAAAAACGCCCCATTCGAATGTAACATCTGCTATAGCAGTCCTGGTGCATTTGCAATATGTTAACAGTATTTGCATAAAGCATGAAGTGTAGAACACTTAATATTCAGTACTGAAGAAAATGGAGATCTGCATCTTGAATGTGCTAGAAGAACTAGAGCAGAAGGCAAGATTTTTAATATCCCAAATATCTTAAAATTCTTTTCATGGCATAGGAAAATATATTAAATCATATGAATTCAGAAGTGTTAGAATTTAGTTGTTTTACTTTTATATATTTTGTCCGTTTTGGAGCCTGACTGCTTTATTGAAAAGCACTTCAGCATTCTTTTTAGAGTTTTTATTACGGAAATATATTTATATAGTGTGAAATGAATGTATGGTTTTCTCTGACAAATTATTGCATGGTAATTGCAATTAAATAATGTATTGTTTATACTTTAATGTTAAGTTTATTGAAACTTGTATGTCATGTATTTGAATATATTTGTAATTACAGATTGTAATGATGAAGTTGCACATTAGTACATTAATATATTAATTTTAAATGTAATAACGAATAACACACGAGTTAAAATTATAATTGAGTACTTTACATGCGGTTTAGTATGTTAGTCAACACATGAAAATAAGTGTTCTTAAAACTGTATTTAAATGGATAGTTCACCCAAAAATGAAAATTGTGTCATCATATACACACTCTCATGTTGTTCCAAACCTGTATTAATTTCTTTCTTATGTTGAACACAAAGGAAGATATTTTGATGAATGTTGGTATCCAAACAGTTTTTGGACCCCATTGACTTCCATAGTAGGAAAAATAATACTATGGAAGTCAATGGGGTCCAACAACTTTTTGGATACCAACATTCTTCAAAATATCTTCCCCATTGACTTCCATAGTATTATTTTTCCTATTATGGAAGACAATAGGGTCCAAAAACTGTTTGGTTACCAACATTCTTCAAAATATCTTCTCCGTTGACTTCCATAGTATTATTTTTCTTACTATAGAAGTCAGCAGGGTCCAACAACTGTTTGGATACCAACATTCTTCAAAATATCTTCCTTTGTGTTCAACAGAACAAAGAAACTCATACAGGTTTGGAACAACTTGAGGGTGAGTAAATGATGACTGAAATTTCATTTTTAGGTGAACTATCCCTTTAAGTGTGTTAAGAAACCGTCATGAAGCTATACTCTCTTCCTACACTTCAGTGGCCTTTTATTTCATTAATATTGTATTTTTTGCAAGTACAGCTTTTTTAAAATACACTTTTATTTGAAGTACACTACAAGTGCACATTCACTATAATCAAACACACTTTTTTTTCACAAGGGTTGAACATCATGGCACATTGTAACAGTCGCACCACAGCTCTGATGAGAGTCTGACCTCTTAAACTGTCTCCAGTCAGGTCGGGCAGATGTTCCACTGTATGATCCTCTGTATCTTGTATCGAATGTCATTGAGTTCAGGAAGTAATCAGCACTTTTATTGTCAAGAACTAGAGACTGTTTTTCAGACGGAAATGAAAGATATATCAGCTTGAATGGTAGTACAGCAACTTGAAACCAAAGAGCTGTGCCAATTAACAGGCTTACGTTTATCTCCGACAGGACAGTTGAGGTCATGGCAAAATCAATGGGCCATATTGTATCAGTTTGCAGACAGTGGCTCAATGATTAATTACTGCACAATGTGTTTATGTTTCTGTGTGGCCGATAAGGGAGAGGAGGAGCATATGAGTCAGAAAGAAACGTATTATTAATCCATTGTACATGAGAATGTGCTGTTCAGTGTAGGCTAGTAACTAAATAGAAGTAATGGCGCTACTATATTTTCTGTAGCATGACAGTAGTTTTCAAAAGTCTCATTGTGTTGCGCACAAATAATCATACACACTTTCTTGAATTGACCCTTCGCCGGGAGTTTGATTGACAAGCGATCTAACCAATCATAACGGCAAATCCGCTATCTTTGCGAATCCTCCATTTTGTCTGACAAAAGCAGTCAGGAGTTAGAAGATTAACATCGGTGGACTTGAACTTGAAAAATGGTGTGTACTGACGTCTTTCCGTGTTTGAAAAAACATTCCTTCTCATGTTCATTCATGTTTTATTTGATGCTATAAATTAACTAGTAAGAAGAGATGATCGGTTCACGAGCTGCTTGAGCTGAGGCACTACAGCAATCTGTACCGACATATTAAAGAGCCATAAGACGGTTTTTATTGTTTGAATTTCTTTTAAAAAATACACAGTTTGAAAGCTGGGACTTTGTTTAATATCATAAGTTACCTGCTCTGTCTTGTCTGTCGACGTGTTGTCAGTATCCTCTTTGCTCCACGATGCATTTTTCCCTCTGTGTGGCGTGACAGCGCCTTGGCTTGTCGGACAAAGCAACAGTAACTAGGGGTCTTCTTTTTTATAGTAAAATATTTAGTTATATGTTGCTATTCATTAAAATTTTTAAGATAATTATATAACTTATGAGTATACACTACTGTTTGAAAAGTTTGGGGAGTTTTTTTTTTTCTTTTAATATGTATATACTTTCTATTTATCAAAGAATCCTGAAAAAAAAGTATCATTTTTCCCACAAATATATTAACTGTTTTCTATGGAAGCTTGTTTCAGCCACTGAATAAAAAATAAAAAATGTATAATTGCGACTTTTTATCTATATCTATATTGCTATAAACTCACAATTGCAAGTTATAAAGTCAGAATTGTGAGATATAATCTTTCCATTCTGAGGGGGAAAAAAAAATTCCCTCAGAATTGGATTTTATAACTCGCCATTGCGTGTTTATATCTCACAATTCTGAGAAAAGAAGTCAGAATTGTGAGTTTATATCTTGCAATTCTGACTTTATAACACGCAATTTTGACTATAACTTGCAATTCTGACTTTATTACTCGCAATTCTGACTATTTCTCGCAATTGTAAGTTTATATCTTGCAATTCTGAGAAAAGAAGGCAGAATTGCGAGATGTAAACTCACAATTGTGAGAAAAAAACTCAGAATTGTGAGATAAAAAGTTGCGATTACCTATTTCATTTTTTATTTTGTGGCGGAAACGAGCTTCCGTGGTTTTCAACATTAATAATACTAATAATTAATGTTTCTTGCACAGCAAATGAGCATATTATAATGATTTCTGAAGGATCATGTGACTGAGTAATGATGCCATCACAGGAATAAATTACATTTTAAAATATATTAAAATGTTATTTTTAACTGTAATCATATTTGATGGTATTACTATTTACTAAATGCAGCCTCAATAAGCATTAGAGAAATGTAAACAATCTTACTAATTCAAACTTTTGAACTGTAGTGTTTTTTTTATTTATTTAGTATGTAATATGGCTATTGCCACAAGTCCACAGTTTTTTTCAGATTTTGCCCACTTCAGTAGCTTAATATAGCTATTTTTGTTAGAAACTTGTACTTTCTCAAATTATGAGAAACATGTAGCTCAGAAAGAGTTTCCACAACAACACTAGTGGTGTGTGCGTTATGCTTAACTGTCTTAGACCTCCATTCACCCCCTTTATTTTCCCAGTCTCTCCCCCTTTCTGTGAAGCAGACAAGATCAGGCACGTGTGAACCTCCGTTTCCCCTCTCCTCTCCACGTGTTTGAGTGTGTGTGTGTGTGTGTATGTGTGTGTGGCTGGCAGCCCATGTAGATGTGACCCAATTTAGAATTGGTAGCACACACTAGATGAGACTGATAACTGAAGAGAAGAGAGAACCACATTCCTCTCTAATCTCCTCTTCATTCTTCACTGGTTTTATTGAAAGCAGAGTAAATAGTAACTATAGCATTCCTGACTGTGTATAAGTTGATGGAGTTTTTCATGTCCCTGTGAATTATGAGCAGGTTTTGTTGTTTTAACTGGTTTGTTTATTTGTACTTGAGTGCACAAATGGTTTGAGGAGCTTTTTTCACCATGTATTGAGTTTTTAAACTGCCATAAAAAAGTTTGGGGTTGGTAAGATCTTTAGTTTTTTTTAAATGAAATCTCTTATGCTCACTAAAGCTGCATTTATTTGATCAAAATACAGTAAAAACAGTAATATTGTGAAACATTATTACAATTTAAAATAACTTTTCTGTTTTTTTCTCTTCATTTTTTTCTTTTTTATTTGAAATATATTTTAAAATGTCATTTATTCTTGTGATGACATTGCTCCAGTCTTCAGTGTCACATGATCATCATTCTAATATGCTGATTTGCTGCTCAAGAAACATTTCTTATTATTATCATTTTTGCTCAATATTTTTGTATAAGCTGTGGTACATTTTTTCAGGATTCTTTGATGAATTTTAAACGGCAGTCTACCATGGTCTTTCAGATTTTGCACACTTTAAAAAGGTTACATTAAACTTTGTGTTTCATTCATGCACTTATGAACATGGCAGAGTGGAAACGTAAGGATATGCACATTGTCACATATGATACACACAGACATTGAAACTGACTCATTCGTTTACTTCCAAATTCAGGATATGTACTGAGTAAAAATGGCTGTTAAGTTTTACATTTGTTTTTTATGGTTACCCACACAGAGGTAATATTGTTTGGTATCCAGTAGGGGGCAGTGTGCTCTTTCACTCGTCTCAGAAATGACATGTGCTGAGCAGATATTTTAGTTTGAATTATGCTGTACCTGACAAAATGTGATTTTTCTTGCCCTATGTCCATCGAGACCCATGTGAACTCACTCTCTGAGGGCCAAAAAGAAAGAAAGAAAAACTTCTGGCCCCTCAGAAAGCCATGACCTTATCATGCTTTCATGGTAACATAATAACAGGCTTTTCACCTCGACACCCTGCAACTAATACTACATAGCAGGTGTGTGATGTACAGTATGCATACTTGAACCCTTTCTTCTCGACTTTTGAGATAGTAGAGGCTCTCTAGTCATTCTATTGTTCTTTTTAACAGACGTTTGGAACTTTTTAACAGTAATTGTGAATTTTTCATCAGTTTCCCTCTGTTAAATGTGTATTGCATGTTTCCGAACTTCTTGTAACCCTAGTACGTGTGGTTATCCCTGCAGGTGTGTGTAAGAGCGGAGCTGGATGCTGCGGCGGGACTCTGGGGATGTGTAAAGTCTCCATCAGTCCTGGATCTCTCAGCTTTTAGGAGCTGCTCTCTGGGCCTCTGTGCAAGGTAAGACATGTGATGAGTCCCTGTGCATCTCTCTATCCTCCCTGTCAGCACTGGAGAAACAGACATGACATATGGAATTGATTTCCATCATTCATTTAGCCAAGGCATACAGAACAAGCAGGCTTTAATGGACTCTGCCATCAGTGTCATAACTTTTACCCCTCACTGTGTTAGTTTTAATTAGGCTCAGTTAATTAAAGACACTAAAAGCTAATGATCTGTAAAGCATGATGAAAATGCACTCAGGTTTTCTTAATCAAGGCTGAAGGATCTGAAAAGTAAAAGGAATGCATTGTAAACCTTATCAGCCTTGCTCATGAATATTAATTAGGTGATGTAGCATTTGACAGTAGTCATACTAGGTAGCCCCGCCCACACAGAATTCTCCTCCTCATGTATATTAAATACCACTTATGTTCATTCCTTTCTTAGTTTGTTCCCTTGTTTTGGTTAAATTGTGGCCACGTTAAAACAAGGGAATGAATTAGTACAATGTAGCCCACAATTTGTTCTCTTGTTTTAGTTAAGTTGTGGCCACGATTTAACTACATTAAAATGGAGGAACGAATTAGTACAATCTAACGAATTAGTCGCCTACCATTTGTTACCTTGTTTTAGTTAAATCGTGGCCATGAAGTGTAACTTCGCAGATTTTCAAACCTCTTTGTATTGTTACAATGTCAGTACTACAGTGTAGTATATGTAATAGTCCAGGTATCACAGAGAATGAGTACACATTGATCAGAGTAATTCACGTTTATTTGTCAGAAAAAGCAAAACGCGTCATCCGGCAGACTTTTGACAGCTCCACGGCTTTCATGAAAACTACAGATAGTATCCCCACGCACGGACGGTCGGATCAACAGATGGTTATTAACAGAACAGTTGTTGTAAGGGTAGGTTTATCACTGAAAATCATACTTTGTCTGCTCTTTCTTTCAGTTTTTCCCCTCTGTTTGCCATAAAATACTGTGTTCGTAGCCATCCAGTTTGAAAAGTTGACTACAAACTACAAAAATTTTCCGTCGCGCCGTTCTCTCCATATTTACGATTCTTTGCAGCCTTTGGCCACTGCGCTGGATCCTTCACTGGAAACCGAAAGTAACTCACTCAAGCTAAACGTTTACTCTTTGAATTCTTGCACCCGGGAACAATACAAGTCAACACCTTTATGACTAAAAGTTTGCTAAGAAGTATTTCCTGCTAAAGCAAGGTGGTATTTGACCCTGGTATGTGTATCCATAGCAGAATGGTGGGAGTGGCCCTGGACGGCAACATGCCCAGTGCATTATGGCTGTTGAAGTTTTCCCACCTATTTGGCAAAAGGGAAGACAACGGCCTTTATTTCTGTTTTCTCTTGCCAGGTGGCACTGATTTCAATTTTTTTTTCCCTGCTTTTCTACTGTATAGACAGCCATGTTTTGTTGAAAGCCCATTTTGCCAGCTGTGAACTACCCCTTTAATTTAGGGTACACTTACACAACAACAATGTACTAAAAACGGAAAAAATTTCTTTAGTGTTTTTCGCATACATCAAAATGATCCCTGTTTACACGGATCCGCAAAAACTACTAAAAACGCTGTGTTGTGCATGTCAGGCCAGTAGTTGGCGATGTCACTTTGTAAAGAAACACTACATGCCTAAAAAAAGACAACTTTCTCACAAAATGTTCTTGTCACAACAATTGCAAGTGTTTTTATTTAAGTGATGTTAGTAAATTCCATTAAATATTTAGGCATTTCGAAACAATATATAAGGAAGCCTTGTTTGCTGAAATCTCATGATTTTGTCAGTTTGATATGTACTCTGAATCACTGATTCGAAACAAGGGATTTCGAACATGCTCAAACATTTGTGTTTTGTGACGGATGGCTCTCACAGCTTTTCAGTGTGTACAGAAAAATTGCTGCTCGTTGGGATCTTGTCAGAAACAGCAAATCTGCAGTATGGAAAAATGAGTAACTGCTATAAATCTGGTGAAAGCAACTAAGATAAACATTAAAAAAAATTGCAATTGTGTTGGTGAAAATGTATAAGCATCAGCAGAGTTATACTCGGTGGGAACAAGCATTTCCTCGCTGTCACAGCTGATTATCGCTTCTGCAGGAGTCTGGACATTGATTAATGGTGTGAATATGTGTCTGGCTGAGTTTTTACCCCACAGGGAAATTTCAATAAAGGTCCCATCCAGCACTTTGAAGTGTATTTTGTAAGGGGGTCAGGTTCATGATGGATGACCAATGCGGAGTGTGACAGTGGCATGGATACTGGCCGACCTGAGTCTAGATGGGAGGGGCTGTAGGGGTCAGAGGACAGGGTTTATAGGATGGGAATTATGGAAAAACTGAATTTACTGAACACGTTAACAAAAATGACCTTTTTTTTTTTAAACATGGTACTACGGTAATACCATGTTTTTGACATGGTACCATGGTAGTGGTGGTTAAAAATTGTTAAAATCTGATTACCCTTCACATACTAGACAGCATTTTTTTATTATTTTGCCAGTATTTTCCAGGAGAGTGCTGTTCATTTGATTACAGATTTGGGCCCTTTGGCTCAACTCCTCTGGTTAGTTTGCAGTTAGAGCTAGAGCACATGACTGGCAGTTCTTCAAGACTTTGTTTCGAGTGTGTGTGTGTGTGTGTGTGTGTGTGTGTGTGTGTGGTCTAAGCAGCTGCTCCGACCCTGCAGCTCTCAATCTATGCTCACACTCATCTTAGCAGCTGTCTGTTTCCTTCAGGAGATCGACCCCAGCTCTATCTCTTCCTCTCTGTGGTGAAATGGCATCTGAGGCCTAGTTAATGAACAGACTTTATGTTTTTACTGTATCTTTTTATATTTTGTAAGGGTAATATCGAGAGATAGAACAAGGGTTTCTTATTGGCGTAGAGGTGGTTGATTCTAACGTTAAAAAAGAGAAAAGATAAGATTTTTTGTATTGTATTATGACATGATTTCCATGTCAGTAAGATTTTTAAATGTTTTAAAATAAGTGTTTTGTATAGAAGCTTGTTTACAACATGAAATAAAAAATAAAAAAGGTAATGGCAACCTTTTATCTCACAATTCGGACTTTTTTTCTCAGAATTGCGAGATATAAAGTCAGAATTGCAAGTTATAAAGTCAGAATTGCGAGTTATAAAGCCAGAATTGTGAGGGAAAAAAGACTGACGGTTTTTATATCACGAGTTTATATCTCACAATTCTGACTTCAAAAGACGTAATTGTAAGTTTATATCTCGCATTTCTGAGAAAAAAGTCAGAATTGTGAGATAAAAAGTCACAATTACCTTTTAAATTTTTTTATTTAATGGCGGAAACAAGCTTCAATACTCTTGCCCAAGGCTGCATTTATTTGATTAACAATTGTTATTTGTGTTCATGAGTCTCATCAAACCATGTCGTTCTCATGGCATTCACATGGTTATGTAGGCAGAGGGAACTGATCTGACCCTCTCTTCATGCCAGTGGAACATAAACACCGAGCATGCTGGGAGTTAATGGGAAATGAATGAGAAGACAGGCAGAGTAAAGAGTCTCTGACACACCGCCGGCTCCCACCTCTCCCCTGCTAAGATTTACTGTGTAAGAGTAGGGTAGCCCTGAGATTTGTGTGTTCACAGTTTAACAGACGCCACACGTTACCCCCTTTTCCTCTGTCCTATTAAACCAGAGCAGTGATTGTGTCCCTCTGTGATTCGTAACCTTTTTTCCTAAATGGCACAAAGAATTCTTCAGATGTCTCTCTGCCCTCTGACCCCCGCTCCCCCTTCTCTCTCTCCATAGACTGATGAATCACTTTTGTTTAGTTATGGGAAATAACTATCTGTGTAAAACATCTTTCAGTGCTTATGTTAGCAATTCTCCCATAGCAAAAACAACTAACGCTGTTATATTCTTTTATAGAAATCTATTATTCTTTCCATTCTCTGTTAAAATGTGCTGAGGCAAGTCTAACCTCATGTTGACATGGACTCTCACAGCATTGATCATCAGATCAAAGCTTATGACACTCTGTAAAAATGTTTTCATTTGGCTATGGCCACTGATTTGAAGACATAATCTTTTGTCCATGTGATCTTTGCTAATTGCGATGTTAAATTTGGTGTTTCCACCTGAGTTCACGTCGTGACTGAGACCACAAACCCTGCGCTATTTTAAAACACTGGTCTTTCGACCTTTAACCTCACTCGACCCTTTACGCTCATAAAACACCATTAATAGCTCTTGTGTTTCACGGCTGGTGTTGGGAACAGCAGGTGTGTTTCAGATATCTCTCTTAATTTTTCTCTTATTAGTTTATTTTCTTTGATGCCAGTGGCCAAAATAATTATTTTATATATATATACATATATTTAAGCAACTCTGAGGTTGCTCTTTCATACCTAAGGAGACTTAATGAAGTTCTCAGTTATGTATCATTTACAAGTCAAATTTGTGCAAAAATAAAAAAGTAATGATAATATTAAAGATAATAATAATGCATGAACTTTAAT